>NW_019379640.1:321000-365995 GCF_000648655.2 Copidosoma floridanum
TGTAGTGAATTTATTTATCATTTAATTCCACCAAAAATTACTGATTTTTTTTAAACTTCATTAAACTGCACTCGATCATTAAAGTACTCATCCTCAACTAAACTGTCAAAGTTAACTTTTAAAATCTTTGTAGATTAAATATAATGGTATTAGAATAGCAATACAATTGTTCTACTTTCAAAGGCATTATAAAACATTTTTCTTCTTTGAATAATAAGTTTTAAATTCTCCTCTACTGTAGTGAATTTATTTATCATTTAATTCCACCAAAAATTACTGATTTTTTTTAAACTTCATTAAACTGCACTCGATCATTAAAGTACTCATCCTCAACTAAACTGTCAAAGTTAACACAGCCGTAGAACGTCGCATCTAACAATTTGAGAAAAATTTTAATAAGACAAAAAACTTTCGATCAAAAAATTTGGAACAAAAAACGACTGAAACAACAAAAAAAAAACTTTAAATGAAGAAACAAAAACTCGAAACAGATAAACCATGACCGTCGCAATCGACAAGCAAATACTACTTCTCTTACGTCGCAAGCCTCTCGTCGCACTACTCTACCAAACTCGCACCGCACGTGACACCAGCTCCAAGTATATCAAATTGGCACCATAATGAGACTTCCTCAACGAAGAAAAAAAAGAAAAAAATTGAATCAACAATTAAACAAAATTAAAAAATTTTCCAAAAAAAAAAAAAAAAAACCCCCGTCTACTAGCGGAGAAAAAGAAAACGAGCTCGCCAGCACACTGCTTTGGCCACTCGATGGACTGACGGTTACGCGCCGGGAAAAAACGGGGGTGCCAGCAGGCGCTGCCACTGCCACAGCCGCCGGCTGCAGGTCGCGTGCCCCGGATCCCCACCCAACCCCTGGCCCCTTCACGAAACGCACACACGCACGCACGCACACAGCCAGCCGTGGCAAACACCGGCCGGGCAGCTGCAAGCCTCCACCTCGCAAAGAGAGCCGTAATGGTGTAACGCCCCATCGCCAAGTGTATACACATATACATATACACGTACATGTGTGAGTGCGCGCGTTTGTCCGAAAGAGCCGCGTGCATACGGGCATGTGGCACGAGTCCCCGGGCCCAGCAGCGCGTGCTCGGATATTACCTGGGCCCCAAAAGCAGCAGCAGGACGTCTGCCGCTCTATCGGGCCCGGCTGCTGCCGCGTGCGCGCGTCCCGGCCAAAGATTATCAGAATCCGCTGAACATCTGCCGCCTTTCCTTTCGTCATAACGCTACGCCTGCTGCTGTGGCGGCTGCGGCTGCTCCTTACGTGTATATGTACATACTACTCGCTTTCTTTTTGCCGGTGTTCGAGTTTTTTTTTTTTTTTTTTTTTTTTTTTTTTTTTTTTCTTCTTCGATTCACCGCTGTTTCTTGAAATCTTGCATATTTTCAGAGAGCTTGCTTGGTTTATTTGGGCTGAGGTGTTTTTACGGTAGTACGACTGAGCGAGGGGCTCTTTTACTGTTTAAAGCACGATCGATTTTTACATTGTTTTAGGGAAAGTCCTGCTCATGGTGTGTACACGTGTATACGTGCAGGTGACGCTGTAGGGCAATCACACGAGGGATACGGTTTTAGAGTTAACGAGACAAATATTGTAAACAAATTTTTTCTTCTTGTGCAGTTGATGAACTGTAAAATTTATTTTTACGGGCGAATATAGTGGCATATTAATTCAGAAAGGGATTTTAAGGGGGTTGTTGTGATAATAAAGGCATTTTTGTATCAAAAGTTGAAATGTGTAATTACATATATTCATGAAAGTTTTACGAATGTATCATTTTTTCATTTTTTTTTCACTTTTCATTGTTGTATGAGCTTACTCAGTCATACCTCTGAATTCCCTTAATCAGTTTTAATTTGATCAAGCTTGTTACAAATTTTTTTTTTTTTTCGTATTCTAATTGTCAGTGGAAAAGTAAATGTTTGTTTTAGGGATGTATCAAATTTATTTTCAAAAATTACTTAGTTTTCAAGTTTTTTTTTATTCTGGTTTGATGTTTAATTAAGTGAGGAATTCCACATATTTGTAAAATTTTCTACAAGATGATTTTTTAGAGGACTGTTCTTAAAATATTCATTTCGTTTGATTTATTTATATAAAAAAGTTTGGGTTTAAACACAGATATGAGATTGTCAAAAAATTCTAAAAAATAATAATGTAGAAACATTGTACCACTATATTGGTAGTGATTTTTTAGGTTTTTAAAAGAAAACATGATAGGGGTAAAGGGTATAGTTATTGACACCTTAAGGTAGTGATTGACCCCTGTATAATTAGTATATCTATATGTAAAGACTCCATTTAAAAATGCATGTGGCGGTAAATCACTATCGGGGGGTCAACAACTGTACCCTTTACCCCTACTAGCTTCCAACTATGTATTCGCATCATCTTCAACTTCAAAAATCATAGTTATGTCGGTGAACAGCAAAAAAAAAATTTCATAAAAAAGTGTCTAGGGTAGAGAAAGAAACCGTTATAAAAATGTCTGCAAGATAAGGGCCTATTTAAGTAACGATGCAATAATTTATTATTTTACTAGCTAATAATGGACAGTTTAAAAATATAAATTTATCCCCCAATTTTTTAATCAAAATTTTTTGAGGCATACCTTCAAGATGAGACTAATTTTGCCCACAATGTCATATATTATGGAGTAAAAATTATGATACGGGCTTCAGTGGTTGTGACGCCGTTTTTTTTCTTCATTGAAATTCTAAAATTATATCGATATAGTATGTAAATTGCGGAAAAACGGTGTCACAACCACTAAAACTGTCATTTTCACACACTCTTTACATTTTCATTCCCGCCACCATGTGTTCTTGTATATTTAATTTTTTTAGTCACTATCTTCTTATTTAAGCCTTTATATCTGTGCCATTGAACTGGTATCAAAATTTTTTTTGGAGCCATTGTCTCAGTAATTTGTAATCAGTACTAAATGTAAATTAAATATTGAAACGTATCTATGTCTTTTCCACCATTTTGTATCTTTCTTTGTATTTCGATATTTAGAACAAATTTTTTTTACATCTTATTTGTGGTGCTTAATGATGTGTCTGATGTATTTCTTTATCTCTTCACTTTCCATAGCTTTTTCTTAAACCTTATTCAAGTGTTTTTTTATCTCTAAATGTTCATTTTGATTTTTTTTGCTTTTATCTATGCTTTCATACTCATTCTAATTCTGTTCTTTTGTTTTTATTTTTTGCAAATGTATCTTATTTCATGTCTCCAATTTTTTCTACAATAACTCGTTGTCGACTTGTTTTCAATTTTTGCAAGAAATTGTATAAACAGGCTTTTGTTGTTTTTTTTTGTATGTATTTTTTTCTGTACATCTACAACTTTGTTTTTTTTTTTTTACTTTTCTGTTCATTTACTGTATCATTAGACAATTTTCTACAATATACGTAGTATTTATTTTCATTCCTTCGAGCTTTTCTCTTTACATGTCCCTTTAACTGACAAAGTACCTTCACCTTGACTCTTATACTGTATGTCTGTATTAAATTATCTTACTAAATAAATCTGTTTATTTTAATTCTCTGAATCTACATCCAACTCTGTGCTGTTTAAAAATATAATTTATTTCGTCCCTAGTTCCTTTTCTTTGTAAGTATTCAAATTTCTTAGTCGACTTTACTTTGACTTAATCTCTTAATCTTTAATTTTACTCAGACCTCATTGTATCCAAGTCTCTATTTCCGTAAATTACGTTGTTTTCGCAGGTATTGTCTTCCGATTGACGTATCTTTGTAATCATACTTCAGTCTTTGATTATATACGAATTCATTTTCTAATACATGTTTAATAACTGTTTTTTGTAACTTTTTTTTACATAATATTACTTGCAATGTTGAAATAAGTTATTCTCAGGTCTTAACTGTACCAAAAAAAGTTTTTAAAAAAATAATAACAATACTCTGCGATTGAAACAATTATTTTCTTCTATGATGAAAAAAATGAGGGGAGCGATGGTGACAGAGGGATACACGAAAGGAGAAGTACAGGACATAAAAAAATGCTGCTTGTGTGGAAGATTATCATATTTTTTAATTATTCCAAAACATATAAGGACACGAAGGAATTTTCCCTTATTCTGTGAAGGAGCTGTCAACAATGGAGAGGAGAAGTGGGGGTCGACACGAAGAAACTGCGACTGAATGTTGTGTCCAACTTTGTAAGTATAATATTGACTGTATATAATCGAAACGTAACGTTGGTTAAAAAGTACTTAACACATGTTTTCACAAACTGATAACTAATTAAAACCTTACAGTTTACAAGAATGCACAATTTAAATTTAAATTATTTTTGAAAACTTCACAGTTTATTTTATTTTACTGTACTTATAAATACACAATACTTTACTAATACTGATTCTCAAAAATTTTATCTGCATTATTTTTTAGTTATAACATCATACGTGTATTAGGCTTAAAACTGGCTGCATGTATTTCAATAGTATTTATTCTCGTAAGTAGACTTTTTTGTTTGTAGCGGTTATGGAGCAATTAATACATGGTATACTGGTGCATCCCACTGTGTATTCGCTCAGGACTTCACCTGGTGATGGATTGGGCCTTATTTAGTGCCTTACCTAAATTACTTAAATTGTAGTAGTATGATCCAAAAATCATAATTTATTATCGGTTGGGCAGATTTCAATGGTGTACTATATTCCACAAAATATTCTATAGATGAGCGAAAATGAAGAAATACTAATGCGATGAAAAATTGAAACATTTACTGAATATAAACAATTTCTTTGTTTACCACACTGATATTTTTTAGAAGTCAGTAACAATCAAACAGTGTGCATTTTAAAACAAATCAGAAACAATTTTTCATTAGAGGTTAATACTGGACAGTTTCGATGAGATATAATAAATCACGGACTATTCGTAAGATTTCATACATTATTTATTTATTTAGTAACTTAAACAGTAGGGCATAAGTCTACTTACGTTAGTTACTAAGTAAATCGTGTGCATTTGGCGTAGTGCAGTGCATATACTTAAAACTATAACTAAAGTTTAAAAAAATAAATTAACATAAACCTTAACATTAATTTGATACATTTATCAAAAACCTAATTTTGTGGAAATGGTATTACAAACTTAAAATGAAATAAATTACAGAGACCACCTCGTAATTAATTAATAAACGATGGTTTTGTTGGAAATTGTAAGTACTAGTAACGGATATAGTGTTGTAAAGGAAGGTTCGAGTTGAAAAAAAAGTGTACCTACATCGTTCGATGAAGTTTGAAACACTTGTTGATAAAAACAACAACGGCTGAGGGAGTTTGACAGCATGAAATATTGCTGGTATATTACATGTGCATACTGCTGAGGACTTTTAAAAATTTTTATTTTTTAATTTTTATCGCCAATACGCTGATTTTTAGTACTCGCACAATCACTCTGAGAAATAATAAAAATTCGGTTGCAAAAAGTATAAGATTTCTATACGTGGAAATTTCACCGCAGTTTACAGCGATGGCATAGTAATTTTTACCATTTTTTTTTCTTTCAGTGATGTACACACAGCCTATATACAAATACACACGCTCACGCTCGTAAATCTCATCGAGATTTCAGGAAGAGTTTCGTCGGTTTAATCGGAGCTGGAATGGAAGCAGCCATCAACTAGTGCTGCATATGCTACAAACGAACAGATGTGCACTTCTCAGTGTTTCACTTTAGTATGTCGAAATGTTTTTCGATACTGCGAGTAAAAGCTTTCGAGAGTGCAGGATTCGATATAGCGCTACACGCATCTGTGCGTACTTGAATTTTTCCCTTTCGATTTGCGTCAAATGTTTACGATTGAATCCAAAAATTAAATACTTCTATTTAAGTTTAGATTAAACATATTTTATACAAGAAGACATCAAAACACATCATTTTTTAAAAATGTATAGAGAAAAATTCTGATCGTTTTAACTTTTCTACAGTTGATATCGTTCTCACAGCACGACTTATAACGAGTTGGTTGGTACAAAGAACTGTGAGTTTTAGTCAGGTCTTCAGTATTAAAGATTGTTATAAAGCCATACTAAAGAGTCTTTGTCAACAATCGCAAGACCAATTTTTTTTCCATTTTCTGTTTTTTTTTTTTTTTTTTTTTTTCTCTCGGCTATGCACTGCAATAATATGATAATAACGTTTGTAAGATGCAGTTGGATTTTTGAAAATTGTTAATACAAATAATATATTTGGTTTCATTAAAGTATGTACTATTGTGCAATAAGAAGTTTCACACAAAAAAGTAATTAAAAATTTTGTCAACAGAAACATTGCTGAAGGAATATACAAATGGACATACTTTCAAATGAGTAATTACTACTGGTTTTTTAGATGGCTAAAAGTAAAAAAATTCAACGGTAGTACTTTAAAATAGCCTGTTTGTACGCAAACTAAAAAACTGCTTTATGACGTATGACAAAGTTCACTGTTGCTAAATTTTTTTATAAACCTTACTGTAGTATCCACAAAAATACAAGCATCTAACTTTGCATTAATTTGAAAATATATTAGGCAGATATTGGTTTTTTTTAATGTTTTCAATTTTATTTATCAACAGAACGATTTTAATATTGTAGTAAACTTATCGAAACGCCATGTCTTACTTATTTGACTTGTTTCTAATTAATATAATTAAAGGATATATTACGTAAAACAAATAAGCAATATGATAAAAAATGACGTGACGTTTTAATACAGTGACTACATTTGCATGGTATAGGAACGTAACGACTTAATCCATCCCTAAAAAAAAAAATGTATTAGGATTCAAAGATCAGTGATTCGCGATAATTCTTAATTCCACATTATTCTCATACCTTTTATCTTACAGATATCCGTACAATGCTTGCATAACACATTGATTTGTGTACATACGAAATGATACTTACCCAAACGTGTCAACCAAAGGAGCCCCCCCACGGCCCCAAAAAGAGTCAATACGCGAGAAATCAAAAAGCCACCCTCGGCACATATGCCCATACAAGTATTTCGAGCGTAAAATGTCCCTGCTGCGTCTGCGTCGACAGCGGTCCTCCCGCGCGCGCGAAAATGATAGCCTGGCGTTATCAGACTCCGCTGCGGCTGTTTCAGTGGCGCGCAGCGCTCTCGATTCGCCGGATATTCCTGACGAGCCGACCCTTATCCCAGGAACAGTTGAAAACGCTGTAGAAGCTGAAAACGCGAGTGGATACTTTTTGTTGAGTCCAAGCTCTTTTTTTTTCGCTCCAAGAGAAGAAGAAAAAAAAAGTATCCCTTTAGTGCCAATACTTGGAAATAATTGGTTTTTATGGAATCGTAGATTGGATTTTTTTCGTTTGCCCTTCTTCCTCGTGCTACATGTGCATATGACAAGAAAGGCATCGACGGTGTCGATAAAATCGAGTTTCGTCTCGGGCAGTAGCCGTGAACTCGATACCATCAGTCTTGGTAATGGAAAAGTAACGAGATATCTCTCTGGTCTGGAGCAGGAAAAACCGAGGAGAAAACTTTAACTTGGAGCAAGTCCATACGTCAAGCTTCAAGGTAGGAAAAATCTTGTGTCTTCTGAGGGTGGTTTTACTGGCTGCGGTGACTTTCTTTCTACACCGTTGCACGTCGAGAAATTGAAGTCTCGGCAATTTTCTTGGGTTGGTTGTTTTTGAAAGCCGCGTTGTTCGAAAAGTTGGTGCAAAATATGTCATTAGAATTTCATGATAAGCTGCGAACACGGTAAATCTTTATAAATGCATAAGTAGAAAAGTTATCGAAAGTTTTGATTCAAATTTTTTTTTTTTTTTTTTTTTTTTTTTTTCATGGCAAATCTTGCATATTTCCATAGAGACAATGATTAGTTGTCGGGAATCGGTAAGTAGAATCATAGAAATTCATGGATACACGGTAATTGTGCTGTCAATCTTTACTATCAATGAAATTTAATGACAAGTATTTATACAAAGTTAAATGAGTGATTACTAGAACAAATAAAGTTTCTGTAACGTAATGTATTTATGTAACGTGTAAAAACTGTAATAACTTGAAAATACGTACAAATTAACATCAAAATTGTGGTAATAATTTTTCAAGAAGAACTGTTGTACTAACGTAGCAGTTAATGCCTATGGATTAAACAAATTAAATAAGGTAGTTCAGTTTTTTTTATAACTATCAAAAAATCATTTGAATTTTTTTCTTATGATTGTTGAATGTTCGTTTTCTCCACATTAAATATTGCAGCTATAATTATTTCCAACCAACATAAGTTTCGTCTTTATAATAGGGAACATTTCAATAGTTGAAAATACATCGCATTTTAGTTTTAAATTTTCGTCAACCCAAATAGACATCAAACTGATTTTTTTAATTTATCGTAATTTCTCTCCTATACCATTAGAATCTAGAAATTTATTGAAAAAATCATTAGATTGATAACACGATTTTTATTATAATTATTACTCGAATAAATAAGTTATGTCAGTAGACAATACATTTTTAATGTAAATTTGACGTAGAGTATCGCAGTATAACTATAATTAAATTATAATACATTTATAATTGTAATGAGTAGGTTGNTCCCATTCCTGGAGAAAAGTTGAACTTGAGCATACCTAATTATTTTCGTATGAGCTGGTCATTTTATTTAAACCTCATTGTTAGCTACGGCAAGCGCAGTCTTTAGGTATTTTGAAATGGGTTTTTAATGATTCGATGGTAGATGCATTGTTGATTAAAACTTTATAAAGCTGTATATTTTAGAAAATATCGATAAGCTGTAGCTCAACCTTTAACAAAAGCTTTGTATGGCAATAATTATTCATAAATAAGCAACTGCATATTATAATGGATGATGGAATTTTTTTTTTTTAATTTATTGTTTGAAATAAATCTTGTAAATTATAGCAGCCGCACTTTTAACGTCCTTTGAAATCCGTTTTGAAATTCCTTTTATGGTTGAAAATTAATTCATCTGTTTTCTAAGTATAAGAAATCTCAAATCTGTAATCATATATATGTGTAGGGATTATTACATAATAAAGGTGCATCTAAATATGTACACGTTTTTAAATGATTTAGAAACATTATCGACTGCATTCGAGTTAACGATTTTTGGTGCTTCCGTTAAAAAAATACGTACAAACGTAAAAAAATGTTCAAGCTACTATTCGGTCTCTATATTTTAGTATTCTTATTTTCTATAGTATTTAAAGCCTAATTAATCTAAAAAACTCAAGTATAGTTTTTAATTCGTGAAAAATTCAACAAATGATAAAAAAATACTGTTAAAAAATTTTTTATTTTAGATGATATAGGATAAAAAATAATAAAACTTCAACCTCTCAACTATTAAAAACGGTCACAAATTCGGAGATTTGAAAAATTATAACATCACCCCCTTCTCATAAACATAGACGGAAATTTTTTTGCAGTTCTTACGCCATAAATGATGATTCTATCACATTATTGATACAATTTTATTTTTTACCAATACCTTGAAAGTAAAGAATAATTAATGATTTGTAACGTATACGCAGTGGTTACCTGCGCAGTTTGTAATAACAGAGTGACAAGAAGCAACTATATATAGCATGAATAGACCTGACTACGCATTCGTTGAAGGGTGGACGAATAATTTATTACGTAATTACATAATGCATCGATTATTCCACGTTTATTTAATCTCCACTCTATTGCAGCAAGTTTTTTTTGTATGAATCGATAAAAAAAAGTACAAGTACAAGTTATCAATCAAGATAAACAGTGATGGCGTGAAAAGCAAAAGCGTATAGCGCATTAAAAACCAAGTATTTGGATTTTACGAACATAAACCTATTGTGACGAGCTTGAACATCAACTTTGTGTTCCTTTTTCTGTTTACAATAATTTTCTTTGAACAAGTTGTTACCATCTACTAACTTATCAGATCTTCATTGCATCTTATGGATTAAGTTTAATATGCTTTCATACATCTTTATCCATTCTCATCTTGATAACTAAATATCTTCAGTTGAAGATACAATGAGTGCATTAAATCATTTTTCAATCGATACCTCACTTTATATTCAATTTTTTTTTCAACAGTAAGAGACTATGATACATCATCGAAAGAGAACCACATTTCATGCAAAGTTCGATTGTGACTCAGTAGTTTTTTCGTCAAAAGTAGTAAATATACCCTCCATAGAGATGGTATCAGCTTAAATCAATGCTCCAATATTAATTTATGATGTCGTTACTACTGATAGCTTGTTTTTTATTATAAAAAAAAGTATTTGTAAAATATTTATAGTAATTATACTATACATTAATTATGAAAAACAATAAACAAAAATCAACATATATGGGATGTAATTTGCCGCTTTTGATGTCATTGAAAAAAAAAAAAGTAATTTATTTTATTCGGTAACCTTCACTCTCGTTTTCGTGACTTCAGTAAGCAAAGATCATACGAATATCAATAATCATTAAATTGAAGTTAGTTAAGGTATACACTCAAAGTCCTGAATATCTCCCTTTTCCCCAAATAAAGTTAATCGCCCAAACATTATCCATCTTTCATTTACAAATTTTGTTGCATTAAAACAGTATAGCTACAACTAATATCCAGTTGGCTCGAACGACTGCATTGAAACAGCAACACGAACTCCTTACCATCGTCAATATTTAAACAAGACCAAGCATTTGTAACCAAATACGCGGTTGCAACGTAGTCCGATTTCGAGATAATGGGGTGAAGGAGAGCCACAGTACCGGTGCTCTCGAGTAAACTTTGAGTGCACGTGACGTATATTCCACAGACGGGGCAAACAGAGCCATCATAAGAGAGACTCCACGTATAGGCACCATTGGGCTGAGCGTCACTTGACAACGGAATCACGTAGAGGGAAAAAAAAAGTCGTGTATTCGTAACCATTGCATGGTGGGACGCATAGGATGGGGAAGGGCGAAAGTGGGGCGTCAGATAACGACGGCTATAACTTATCGTTCGCTCGACTATACGCGACTCGCGATTATCGCTCGCAGCGGATATCCTAAAGCTTCCCGAGCTTCCGGGGTGCAAACATACATACGTGCATAATCGGGGGGTGAACAAAGGGTAGGTGTAAGCGCAAGGGCAGGAGCACAGATGGCTCTTGTCGCGAGTTTTAATTGCTACGATCGCGTTTCGCAAGGCGTTCCTATTGTGCGTTTCATCGTATTGGCACTATTGTCAGGCTGGTTCGTGCTTGACGCCCGGTTTCTGAGTTGGACATTTTTTTTTCATCCTTATATCGATCGATCGAGATGCAACCGGTACCTTCGTTTTTTTGGGCATTGGCGCTCGTTTTTTGAATCAACGAAAAGAGTCAAGCTTCCTTAGACTCGTAGATCTTGTTTTGAAATATTATCGCGATTAGTTTCATCGCCCATCCACGCGATAAAAAAATCAGATTCACATAGCTTCGACATTGTAGTTGAAGGGTGAGATCCAAATCTTTGGATATAAGTTGCTTGTGGCTTTAATCTACCCAAATTTCTGCAACAAGTGCGTAAAACGCATCTTGACGCGTGAATCTTCTCGTATCACGAGTCACTGGTGTGGATGAAAACTAGTACCACCGGAGTTCGTAAATCTTAAGCATATAAGTGCGAGGTTTATTTCAATAGAGGGTGAAAAATTTTACATCAGTAATTCTGTTTGCGAAATATAATTGTACGTTTAGAAAGTAGAATTACATGCGTCGTCTCAATCAGACTAATGACGTACCTTGCACGTGCATGTAATGAAATTAAATTCGGTAATACATCAGGCATTATTGGTAAAATTGACTTTTTTCTCCCATTCCTGGAGAAAAGTTGAACTTGAGCATACCTAATTATTTTCGTATGAGCTGGTCATTTTATTTAAACCTCATTGTTAGCTACGGCAAGCGCAGTCTTTAGGTATTTTGAAATGGGTTTTTAATGATTCGATGGTAGATGCATTGTTACTCATTTCTCCGCTGTAACCCCCTGGGGGTTGTGCCGAAAACTTATGACATGGAAAAAAAAAAGAAAATTGCTATCAGTAAAGTTTTACATTTAACGTTCTTCCACTAGTGTCATCCTTTACTAATAACGTAAAATTTCCCGTGATTTCGCATAAAAGGTTTTACTATATGATAAAGTGCTCTGCGTAGCACAGAGGGAGTCTCCAAGCGTGGCTGCTGAGCCAAGCGCTTCTCTCAGTCAGCTAATTGTTAGCTAACAGCTAAGCGTCATTGCTACTAACAATTCTGACTTTTTATTGCTCTCCTCTTCTAATCTCCGATACGATCAATGCTTAACGCGCTCGTGCACAATATGTAATTGTAATACACCCTCACATTTTTACACCCTACTCGTTTTCAGTCGAAATTTATACTCAGCGATTTCACAATGGAAGCTTAGAGTGCACTTAAACAGGAAATAGGATTAAAAGGGGGAAAAAAAAAAGATTGAAATCGTTACGTCGTCGATTACCAGCGTACCCGTGTACGGGAAATTAAGATTAAAAATTAGTGAATAGCGAGCAAAGTGCGTCAGATGGGATGTCAAGGATCGTTGAATATTAATGTTAATTTTCGGGAATTCGACGTGAATATATGCATACCGAAAGAAGGTCGTGACAACACATTTACCGATTTACCATGTATAGCGATATGACGCGTGCACTTGTTCAATGCATATTTTGTACAACGCGTGTCATGTCGAGTCAAAGAGAGAAACGGCACGCGTACTCAAAAATGCTCGAGGCAGTTGACACATTAATATACAATTAATGAAAGAGTAGAGCGGCTCGTTGCGTCTTGTATATCGTTGATACGATAATTTTGAGGTCTGTATTGTGACTTTACACAATGGCTATTAGGCGCACGTATCTTATGGAAATATATAAAAATGATCTGGAGCTAAAAATACTTTTTTGTTTAAAATGAACAATTATGGGACAAAATTTGCATCTCATTGGCATAATTAAGACCAAATAAAACTTATAAGTAACGTATAATGTGTTATATGAAGATAAACGGATTTATATACTTGCAGATGGTTTATAGTAAAAACTTTGTTCTTACTGGTTTTTGTGGTGGGCAAATTCCATAATGAAACAAAAATATATGTACAAACAATGAAACAAATGGATATGATGATAATTAGATCGTGTAAAACATGTGCAACATAGCTAAGATAAGCTTTTCATACTTCACGAGTTGTGAATTAAAGATTCCGTGGGTGCATTTGCAGGTGGACGACTCAGATCACTGTAAGGCGATAATGGGACCTACATGTTGATTGTGACCGTAGGGGCATCGCATGCGCTTTGCCATCGACACGATGCGGGCTCAGAAGTCGCCAACTATAATACATTACGCGTATGGAACACTTGCACTTAGGGGTAACCGAACTAGTGTAAACTATCCTTTGCCTTCCTCGTGTAACGTCCTTCAATAATGCCATATAAACTTTGGAGCACAGCTATGTATTGTATCTACACGCGATCACACCGAAGGGTCCGTTTTTTTTTTTTTCGTCTCATCTGCATCTAACATTTACATTTGAGGAAGTGTGTGTCAGTGTGTTACTTAGCATGGCTAACTAAAGTCTTTGATGTAACGGAAATTCTCCGACACGGAATAAGTAAAAAAAGTACTAGTGGTGCGTGTCAACAGTTTTGCCAGGTACAACTTTCTCTTTGACGTGATAGGAAATTTATGCAGCATATTAATTCAAAGTCCTGACAACTAAGGGAAAATTGTATAATAATTCTTAGTGAGAAAACAAAATTATGGTTGTTAAATGTATTTACTATTTTGCACTCCTCGTGATTCAATAAGATAAATTTTTTTAAAGCAAGCCTATGCGTGACTATAAAAATTTAAATACTTATTGTAAATAAAATAATTTATAACAATTTTTTCAAGTATCGTAGTAATATAAACTTAAAAACATACTTGCGCATCTTATTTTTTTTCATTTCCAAGTCTGACAAGATTTGTATGGTTCGTGTCAAGTCTGATATATTACCCTTCTCATGATAGCATGGTTTTTTAAATTAATTTAGTTTCCATTTGACTTTACTGAAACAATCATAACTAAAATCTCATCTTATTTGCTTAAGCTTGCATTTGAGCCACAGTTAAAAATCAAGAACTACTCATAGGTAATAAAGTTGTTTCGATGATATTATAGTCTCTGACCACATAAAGTATTGCCACTTATTATTGCCAATACCCCTAATATTAATATTACATAAATTTTTACAGGCAAATAAATTTTTCCATCAAATTAGGGAATCACTCAATTTGTGTAACTTTAGGCTTCGTCCCTTTTTTTTCCATCCTCGCGTAAACGACGATCAATCAAACATGGATCATTGCTCGTATATTTTTATCACGTCCATCAGCAGTTGAAAACGTATACGAGACATAGCACGTAAGGAAACGTTGACTTTTGTGGGTAATCGACTTTTGCGGGTAATTCACTGGACGAGGAGAAATTTTCCAAAAGTTTTAATTTACGTACCAATTTTCTGGAGATGACATTAATGAACATATTTCAAATTACATAAATAGCAATTGAGAATTAAGTCATGAAGAAATGATGCTGAGTTTCATTTCAGTCTTATCTTCAAAGATTAATTGCCACGTGGATATAGTTAAGACAATTCAAGTGTTCTGTTTGACGATTTTTAATCAAAATCCATTGTATGGAACAGTAGCAATAACTAAAATAAAATGTGTTTGTAATGTGGAAATCACTATTCAATTTTTTTTCATCTTAGTCAACTATTTGGGCACCTAGTACATTTTTTCTTTTTTAACTTAGACGATAATTTCAATGTATTGCATTTGGTTCAAGGGACTCGATAAATTTTACGAAGGGATATTTCACAAGATCCCCTCATTGAATCCGAGTATCAAAAAGAGCGGACATAATGAAAAAATATAAAAGAATAGTCCGCTCTTCTATGGGATTTACTTCCATCCTTTTATTGCTTCCCTAGAGTCGATTTCCCGTACCTTCCTATAACATAAAAGTCCGGCTTTTAATCATACAAGCATCGCCCACTGCGGTATTAATTTCGTTTATTAATCAAGAATAAAAATTATGAAAAATAATTTGTGGATAAGAAAATTTTTTTGTGGATTTAATGTAAAGATGTACTACTGCTTTTTCCTAAAGAGAATAAAGCGTGGAGCTAACAGTAAGATGTAAAAAAAATAATATTTCATGCTTGTGCTCAAACGTATGTATAATTTTTACACTAAGACAATAAGCATTCATGAGTAATGGTTGCTTTAAATAAGATAAGTAAGGATTGTGGTATACACTATTCTGTTTTAAGTACATTTTTGTTATGTACATACACAAAAAAAGACTCTTCAATGAATGAATTTTTAGTCAATATCGTTTCAGTATTTTATACAATTACTTGTAAAAAGATATTAAAACTTTTTTCCTCCACTAAGTGAAGAAAATTGAGCATGTCATTTCGAAATAATGATTATTTTTAATATTTCATACACCAGAAAATGTTCAACATTATTGAATAGCAATTGTTGCTGATTAAACAAATGCGCGTGATGAATGACAGAAACAAGTAACATTGTAGTCATAGTGGATAAAATAAATGTCAAAGAGAATTATATCAGTACCCCCTACTATTACTGACACATATCCAGTTAAGACTTCTACTTTTATACCAATAAAGTTCTTCCAGCCTTTGAATATAAGTTTTCAAAGTATCTTAAGATTATGGATCCATGACATCCCAACTTAGCTTCAAACTATTACAGTTGATTCTTCCTAATAGATTTATATATTTATACGCCGTTGATGAAATGAAGTCAACTATCTTTTAGCGATACTTGCAAATAGAAGTATAGAAATTAAATTTTTACAGGATTAAAGTTTGTTAAGAACGCTGCTATTATCTGCTGAGGATTGTCTTTTAAAGATGAATAAATGGATAATATAACATTTTCAAAGAAAATCGACAAAATACTATATTGTAATCGATAATACTATGGGTTTAAACAGATTTCTCTCCATTGGTAGAGTCTTTACAACATTTTTTATTGATCTATATTCTTATTTTTACCAATGCTTTATGTCAAACTCGTATATTAAAGCATTTTTAGCCATATAATATCTTATCATGATATTATTCTTGTTGTTTATTTGTTAGCCATTGTTAATATTTTATTTGTTGGACATGCATAGCAATTTTTTATATTTTTTTATGAAGTGATAATTTTTTTATTCTAGAGCATGCGATTCAAGCTTATTTACTACACTTAAGCAAGTAAATAGGATATTTAAAACCAATAAAAAAGAAGTCAAAAAAACTCATGGTATAAATGGATTTCAAATTTATTAGAGGGACGTGAACTTGTTTCAACCAATGTTCATACTATATTGTTTTTGGCCTCCTCAAGAAATACGATGTTTTAATGATATTTTTAGTTACTTAAGCTTCGACTTGCACAAATTTAAACCCTATAACTTATTTTCAGTAATTTTATAGCAATGGGTGAAAAATAACAAACTTTTTTTACTAGTTTTTTTTATTTTTTTTTATTTTATTGGCAACATGAAATTTTTTAAATTTTTTGCTGATTTACAAAATTTTTTTGAAATAAGTAATTAAACCAAATTTGGAATTCGATTATTCATTTACATAGGACAATCGAGACGTAGCAACTTTTGGTAAAAAGAATCAATTTTTTTGTTTCAATTTATTTTGTATTTATATATTTATTTACTTATATACAGATTGAATTGTCAACTGTACGAATCTTCGTCTAAGCACCACAAACTTCACTACGGACATTGCATGGTATTTCTTCGGACGCTGTAAACTGTAAAGTTTTTGTCATTTCATAGTTTTATTCTTCTTTTTAAATTTTACTTAAGGTCACATTCTCCTTCATGTCTAGAACGTACGCTATAAAAAATAACTCTTGAAATGCGTACACATATATATATTTTTCTATACAAACTTTGACATTCTTTTTTATTCTTAGGTAGGAGTAAAAGAAAAGTCATGAAATTTTACAGATCAGTCGAAGAACAAGTGTTCCACATAATTTTCTTTGTCAAAGCTACGAATATCCACGGTTATCGAATTCACGTAAATAAACAACAAACAAAATTTTTCTCAATTTCTCATTTTCCACCTCATCGAATATTTTGTGGTGCAAGCGAAAAAACAATCAATTATTCAAAGTCCAAAAATTCAAACATAAGTACCAACACTTTTGATGAATATAAAATTAATATCGAACGTTTCCACGGGAAGGGACACGATAAAGGGCAGATAAGTAGAACGGACAGAAAGAAGCCGACCGAAAAGAAAATTAAAAAGCTTGACTGCTAAAGCTGTTTAAGAAAAATTCAAGTCCATGGCGGGGAAGGAGGAGATCAATACGAGGAGAAATATTCAAATCAACGAAAAGGCCTTAGGGTGTTGGTATTGATCTCGGACGTGTGCGCGAGTGTTGATACTTTCAAAATATTAAGAAGTTTACCACTTACAGTCGTCAAAAAGTCTGGGATGGCTTCGTGTCCCCAGATGAAAAAAAAAAAGGATCGTACGGGATTCTCATGTTTGATCAGGCACGTATTCCGATGTTCAACTCGAGCAGTGGGGCTCTTTTCCATTTTCCATTCAATAAAGTCCTCTTAGTCAGCACCCGTTTTCATAAGCCGATCCGTACCCTTCTTTCTTTAAAAAAATATAAAAAAAAAATAAAGAAATGATCTACCTGTTTCTTGTGTGTAAACTTTATTATTGTGCATTATTGGAAACGAGCACAAGTTGGTAAGAATGTATAATGTACTTTCAAAGTCTGAATCCGAAGTTATCTCGAGTTTACATTATTTAGCAGTTTAGTTTTCAATTCATTAAATCAGTGAGATAAGCTGGAAAGATTTTTTTTTCACTATCCTTCTTATTGTTTTTATGAAACGTTGTGCCGTGAAGTTATACCTGTGTTAATGTAGAACCTACAGAATTAAAACTCGAGTAATACAAAGTAAAAATGAATAAATTACGTGAATGAGATGGGCAGGCAGTTTATCATTATTATTGCATGGCTGACGTGTACAAATTTGTACAAGGACAATATTAGAATACGTAATGGGCTAGGTATTATACAAATTTAATGCTCAAAGTATGTCTTGGAAAATTAATCGTGTAAGAAAATTGTTCCATCTTACAAAATTAAAAATTAGAAGTAAATGCTAAAGTAAGGTCGATATTTAATTCTCAAAAAAGCCTTAGGCGTACGAAAGAATCCAACTGAAAAATCTACAAAGTTAAAGAAGAAGTTTCCCGTAGGGTCTCAATAAAATTGAGCCCAGATAAAAGTTTTTATTTGAGAATTTAACTGACTTACTTCTTTATTCACATCTCTTGCCTCGCTTTCTCGCTCGCAATTTTCGTAAAAGGTTAGCGTAGGTATTCCCAGAAATTACTGACAATTATGTTTAAAGCGATATTATCTTCAGTGAGAAAAGAATTGGTTGGATTAAGTGATCATTTATTTATATTTTTTCTATAAAATATTTATTAAATCCAAGTGATAATATACGCACACATTATGTACAACTTTCTCAATCCATGCACCCTGACTTAACTTTACCAAAATATTTCTCACTTTTAAACACTCTACTAAAATTATGTAAACAAGTGTTCCAGTCAAAAAAATATGCTAAAAAAAATATTCGTGAATGTTTTTTAGATTCTACCAAATTAATTTTAGTAGATGGTATACATTGTAACTTGATGTATTGGTAGATCTTTGGAACGAATTGTGATAATCATGATAATCAATAACAAAAATGCTCTTAGGAGCAATAATGTTAATAACGGTAATATTATTTATATAATCTAACAAATTTTATTTCGAGGAATCATTTTATAAAGATGGTAGGGATTATAAAAAATTCATCTAACATTAAACTGATGTTAATAATTAAATCGATGCAGTTTATTTTTCGCAGGTATATACGCGTCTGCAGAGAAATTAGTATATTCGGGAGGGAGAGAGAGAGAGATTGAGCAGTAAACATAATTAAAATCTCTGAACGAATGTGAGACTAGTTTTTTGACTCTTAAAATTTACGCATTCATACTTTGGGACAATGCTGCAATTAAGAATCGAGTCAAGGCATCACATCTGCTCATGAACGTAGATTTAAATTCAATACTTTCCAGATAAATTAATTATACGTTTATTCAAATAGTGAATATTGGACAATTGAGCGAATAATAAGTGTTGTTTGAGCTTGCAAAAAAACCTCATTGGAGTAGTGCTTTGTGATTCTTTTCGGTACATATTTGTCAATAAAATAAATAAGAGTATACTACAAATACACTGGGTAGTAAATTGGTATGATTTGGTAATCCTTTAGTACAGTCAAAATATTCATTTATGTTTTATTCGAGCTTGGATGATTTTTATAATGCAACTCCCGATCTGAATCATGTCGCATAATTTCATACTGCAATTAAATCAATATTTTGAATCATTCCATACATTTACAATTGGACTATTTATTACAAGTTCCAGTTTTATTGACATTTCAGGGTGCGGATGGAAGTCAGACAGAATTGTAGAAATCACAGTAAATCACTATGTATTTTGAATAGATTTTCAGATAACCAAATCAGTATATTTTTGTAAGTTATCAAGACAAAGAATTCTTGATATTTTTTGAATGTTTCTAAAAAAAAATATTTTTTGGCCACAATTATTATTCTGTCACAATAATTTTGTTGTAATTATTTTTCATCATCAATGCTATTACTTTTATCCTTATATCTTCCTTCCACATACGGTATTCTTTCGAGTAAGCTCCATAGTAAAGTCCTGTTAGACAGCTCGGCCATCCAACCTATATTGGGAAACATTACAGGCACATTAATTTTCTCAGGCACACCTTAAGGTGGTATAAGGTTTAATAGAAGATCTCATCAACTGTGCTTAACCAATATCACTACTATAGTTGAAAATCATCCAAGTGAATAACATAACTAATTTATTGTAAAATTTTCGATGGAATTTACTATTTAACTAATGTTTTCTATGTTAAGGCTGCAAACACCTATTTCATTATAAGATTTCATTAATAAGAAATACGTTTTTTGTTATTCCCGATTTAAATTAATGTAAAACGTACATACATTTTATTATCTTTATAGTATAATTGTTTTAATGACAGGAAAATGTATACACGTCATGAGCGGAGGAAAAACTCATAAATTTAGAACATCCCAATTAATATTCTAAGTAAAAATCATTCCATCACAACTGAAGGTTTTCATTCTGACTTTTCTGATTTTAATATTGATGATATTTGTGTAATAAGAATTCATAAGTTTTTATTTTCCAACTGTATTGTTACGTACGATATCATGTAGAGCTATGTGTCCGTGGGCCCCTCCTAGTTTGGGCCCTAAAAGATAGAAGAGCAGGGAAGATAAGGAGATAGAAGCTGAGAGTGAGGGACAGTCGGAGAACACCTAGCAAGAAGAGAGTCGGTCGAGAGTAAAGGGTATAGGTCCTTGGCTTCGAACGGTTAAGCTCAGGGCACCTCTTCTCTCGTTTTGATATTCATAAAGTACTTGATCCTAACTCCTAGTAGTTATTTCGTGAGCAATCCCAGGCCATAGAACCCCACGTAATAGTTTGTTGTAGAAAGAGTATTTCTACTCTAAATAAAAAGGATAAAGTTTGATTTCATAAAATTATGTAATATAATACTGTTGTTGATACAATTTTGATGTTTGAAAAATAATTGCTGAACAAAGACACGTTATATTTACTTTGTTTTTAATTTTTTAGCGGAGCATGTTAAGGACCAGTGAATTTTTTTCAAAAAAAAAATTGTCATTAAAAGAACAAAAGAAATAGATAAAAGGGACAGATGCGTCTTCACACCGCGATCTATTATTCACGCGATCCTTAAAAATGTAATGCATCTGCTTTTTATGATCCCATAGAGCTTACATCGCCATTTGTACATTTTTCGATACGTTTCCTTTCTCAAAGTCTTTTGAATATAGCCATGGTAAATATTTTATGGATAGCAACTTTTCCAAAGCAATAGAAAGTCGAAATAAAAAAGGCTCTGATTGTTGGTGAAACATTCAGATATGCTTTAGCACTTGCTTTATACGATATTGCAAAGTCTTTTGTGTTTTATCTTTTATAGTTCCTGAAATCCAGCACCTATATTTTGAATTTCACCTTCAATTCTTACATAAATTGATATCGACAACTTACAGTTTTACTTGCATTGTTGTAAGTTTTAAAGGACGAAAAGTATACACCGGTAAATTTTTGATTCAGCTTTTTTCCTGCATAAATATTATTATAATTATTAATAACTCCAGAATTCAACTAAAACAAGAATAATTTTTCAAAATTTCGATTAAATGCGGGTTATTATTATTTTTTTCATTTCAATTTTAATGTTTTACAAAAATCCATTATAAAAACTTTTCGTAATCGTAAAACTTTGTACAAAAATAAAAAAAAAACAATTAGGCGTGTGAGACGATAATGTTGTGGATTAAAAAATTTTTACGATTGGATAAAAAAATAATGTAAAAAATAAATTTAGTTACAAACACAAAAAAACAAAAATTTCGAAAAAATAGATGAGAAACCTTTGTGCTAATAAGTTTTTAAAAATTGTTTGGAATAAATCTACTTTTTGACGTACTGAAAGTATTTTTAGGTACGATATATCTATGTCCACCCCTTCAGACTTGGGTTTTTGGAGGTGGAGGATAAAGAAAATAGAAAAAGCGAAGGATAGAAGGAGAGGATCGAAGCAAGGGGCAGGGAGTCAAAACAGAGACGGGAGCGTGAAAGGACCGGGCCCGAGAGAGACATACACGCGCCACTTCTCTCACAGATAAGAGCTTCCAATAAAGTACCTTGAAATACAATCCTCGGTTTTATTTATTGACCGATCGAGAAACGCACCTGACAGTACACTTGCCTAACGTAGATGCTCACAAAATCAATAACACATAATTTTGGAAAACATCAATCATGTCGAAGTACCAAGAATAAAAATTAAGACATCCATCATGTATATGTACAACGGACAACAGCCATGACAAGTGATCCATTATTTTTCAGGTGTCTGTAATCTTGTTACAAACGCTAATTAAGTAAAAATTTATTTTATTTTTTAAATTGTATATTGGTGCAGCAATACCACTATTTTACAAAGAGATACGTGAGTTTAAAGAAAAAAATACCATTTGGCCATTGAATTACTTTTAAAAATTTCTCACGATGTTCTAATAAAAATTATCATCTTGTTGACAGATAGCTATGTTTTTTAAAAGTTTTTTGGCGCTATTATTTTTGAATTTCTCATAAAGAAAGATTCAAATAATATGAAAAATGATGCTTTCAAATAATAGTATTAAACTGTGTTTTTTTCAGTTTTAAAGCCAAAGTACACTACTCTGATCATCTAAATATTTGTGGAAAATTTAATCATACAGTTTGACAAAAGTTTTTTGAATCTTTTTGTTTTTTAATTAAATTTTTGTTGATTACTTTTTTTTAAAGTTTATGTTTTCGATTTCTATTGGTATTCTTGGTGATCTCACTTTAGGATATTATTACACGGGTTTCTAGATCCAGCAACAAATAAAAGCAAGGATCCGGTTGAAAGTTATTTTATTAAAAGCCCTTCAAAACGATGAAATTGTTTATAAATTGAAATATTAAAATAAGAATTGAAAAAACTGTCTAGTGGTATTTGTGGGTGTATGTATATGGTTGTATTCACAAAAATATCTTAATTTAGGATGTTAATTTGTTAATGTTAATTTTTCTTATGCACACCTTCAAGATGGGGCTCATTTTGCTCGCACTAGCAAGTACTGTATGTGGAAAAAATTATAAACATGAGTTTCAATTAGGATGACAAATTTTTTCCAATTTCGAATGTAATTATTATTACATTTATATTTATTATGTATGAGTAATTAATTTTTGCATGTTAATTATAAAAAATGTTGTCACCATGTGTAATGATGAATATTTGCTTAGGCGTGTGTAGGTTTACGTTCGATTTTGTATGGCTATCATAAAGTATTGAACCATTAAAAATTGACGTAGCGTAAAAAAAATAATTATGAAGCTTCGTGCCAATAAATTTTGGTATAAAATTTTAATGGCTCTTGGCACTTTTATATTTACTAATCTCGTAATTGAAATATTAATACTGTCACTCCTAAATGAAATTAAAAAAAAATTTTTTTCAAGTTAGTTTTTTTTTTATGGTGATTTCAAATTAATTTCTCCTACCTTATAATTACTTGCATCATAATATTCATAATGATAATCCGATAAAAATTAAGTAAATAAAAAAAAAAAAAAATTCTTGATGGTGATAAAACATCTTCAGTTCTTTATACATGCATGTACAACTTCGTATTTTTTTACTGTAAATAATTCACAAAAATTCATACAGCGCTCTAACTATTTTGCATGACTATAAGTTTTTCTAATTTTTTTTCCGAAGAAAAGTTTTCCAATTTTATTACTCGACAGTGTGATTCATACAAATTGCAATTTTTTAATATAATGCTGTGTACTAACCAGGAGAAAAGCATTTTCTGGTTTACAGAGCCTAACTAGACCCTGTGTGAATTAATGAAGCCGTTGTCCGTCGTACATTCTAATGAGCGCGCTACTTAAGATAATTTCTAGTCAGCCGATGCGCAAGACTCCATAACTTTACAGGCAAGCGCGAAGTACTTTGAGCAAAAATATGGAGTGTCCATGCTTTCATGAAAAATTTATTTTCATTTTTAATTTCTGTTTACTTTATGTGGTTAAAATAGTCTGGAAATTCATAGAAAAAAAAAAAAGAGAATTGAATGCCTTCAAAAATTTCACTCTCTAAGGATAATTATTATATGCTTCATTGCGTGACTAAAAAGCGTTGGGCTAGCAATTGATGGCTCTGTTTTCGAGTGCAATCCAAGCTTCCAACGCCTACTGCAAGCGATACATTGGAAGCACATCAGCTGTATATCAGCCATTACGATAACCATAACATCCGAATCGTGGCTTACAAGCCCATTATGATAATCCGCGCTTGAGACCCATGGAATCAAAACACCGGCGTATTGGCCGTAAAAACCCCAAATCGGGCTCTCTATTAATTATCCCCCTCGACATTTGCGAGCTTAATAACGACATCAACGTAAATCGCTTCGAGGATCATTATGCAAAACAGGCCATTTTGGCGTGAATAGGCCCCCCCCCCTTCGAAGAAACATCGGAAAATCAGATGAACCCACGAGGGACGGAGGAAAAAAAGAAACAACCGTCTCCACGCGCGTGTATCCGGAACCATGCCAGCTGCTGGTGACTCGTGAAAAATCTAGAGGCAAGACCGGAAAAACGAAAAAGCCAAAGCCGAGGTGTACAATATACAATGCATCATCGCGTCTCGCCGGCCCCACATCTCAAACGCGACCCTCTGCCCATCTGGAGCTCGGGGGTGGCTTTTAACGATCGATTCGTTGCCGCTTCCCGTACAAATGTGGCGCAAATATCTGTTGCGCTCTTGAGCGGGGAATTTTCCAGGAAAACACTCACGCATGCACGGGAGCGAGTTGGGGGGTGGGAGAGAGATAAGCCGGGCGAGCTGCTCAGAAATACCGTCCATGGAACTTGGGGGTGGCAGCGAGTTGTCGGATGAAAGTGGGTGGGGTTTCCTTCCACGGGGCGACGGGGTGAAAAAAGTTGCTGATTATTCTTTGAGATTCGCGTGGGAAAGCGATGATGATGGCGCTCGTGGAGGGCAAAGTTATGTGCCTGGCGTTTGTGGTTTTTTTAACGATTGGGTACGATTGCGCTGCTATAACGGATATTACGACAATTTTCCGGGTGCGTTAATTTTAAGGGCAAGATTATCCGCCGTTTTGCGGTGTAATCGCCAACGAGGGACTATTTTTTTTCTTCATTATTTCGTTCGTAAAAGCTGTTTAGGTGTTTTTTTTTTTTTTTTTTTTTTTTTTTTTTTTTTTTTTTTTTTNTTTTTTTTTTTTTTTTTTTTTTTTTTTTTTTTTTTTTTTTTAACAATCAACTCGCTTGTATCAGGTATTCGTGAAGTTGTACTTTTTGCCAAAGGAAATCACATTTGCATTACATTAATTTTTCTTGATAATACCGGAACGTGTCGTCCTTGTTGGTCCTCCGGTAATTTTATTTTCACGATAACGTGATATATGTTGATTGGAATATCTTGCGGTTCTCTTTTATTTTGGGATCAAGATTATCGGTCTTAACGCGTCAAACGTGAGGAAAGCAATATTGAGTTCTGGGTTTCCGGTATGCTCGGCAGTACGATCAATCTCTGTTATTTCGCGCAGCATCCACGAGTATCTTAGAAAATGATGTACTGTGGGTACAGATAAATAAATCTCCCGCTTTTTTGCAAGTACCATTATGAAGATTATCATCTTTTGTGGGTGGAATTGGTAATTTTTTGTCTCTCAATGTTTTGCAACATTTATTTTCCGCAAAAGACTTTACTCAAGGTCACTGTGTATTTAGTTACCTTTTACGCTACTCCTTTAAATTAGCGAATACGAAAATTTGAACTTTACATGCAGGAAAATTTTTTATCCAAATATAAAGCTCAATTGAGAAAAAAGGCTTCCTGATGTTTTTTCGTAAAGCCTGAAGTTTTTTAGTAAAAAAATTTTAAAGATTTAGTGGACTTGCTCTAAAAATATAGATTTTACAAATAATTTACTAGAGATATTCTTGTTTTCAAAAATTTTTTTGTAAAGCTTTTAAAAAAAAAAAAAAAAGAAATTACTCGTAAGCATTTTTGTATTTGTCAACTTAGGGTAATTTTGAAGTTAAATAAGGTAAATGTGATTTTGTTTGTATTTCAGTTGAAGAAGTGACTTTCTAGCTGATGACCCTTAAATGTCTGATTCCTTTCCATCGTGGATTTTGTGATCCTGAGTAATTCCTTGAATCGTGTTTTGAAAATCAATTCATTTAGCTTTCGATGCTGGTATCATTTTTTAGTTTAATTTGAGTTCTGAGTACACTACGTCATTGTTTTTTGTTAACTCCTTTAAGCACTACTTCGTAAGAAAACTTTTGCCTTTATATCACTAAATTTTGATTTCCTGAATTTTTCATTATCTCTTTTTTATTCCAAAAATTCCGATTAAGATTAATTAAAAGTGTCCCAAGAAAATGCCATTAAAATTATCCTGCGAATTGAATTTCTGTTTACAAAATATTGGCCCCTCAGTTATGTACAGTCGTGCCTTTTTTCTCAAGAAGGAAAAAAGACCATGGTATGGTCTATTGGATGAATCGCCGAAAGTTCGCTTCAGTTATAAATAAAAAAAACTGCTCCCTAATGCGAAACATTCATGCCTCATTGCTGCAAATAAGCGGCCAAGAAAAAAGGCAACGCGTACCATTCCGAACTCCAGGCCAGTGTGACTCTCGTCCCCCGCAGCCGTAGTGCACCGAGCGTTACAAACACACGCACCAGCTTTATCGAAAATCTCTGGTAATGGAGGCGTTAAATGAAGCGAGCACGAGCTCTCGGGGAAAATGGGATTTTTCTCAAGCTGGTTTCGTTTCGCGCCACTCGCCCGGCCCACGCAATTACATTTGCACCCTAGGGAAGGAAAAACGAGCGCGACCCACTGGATGGGATTTTTGTTTGCGTATTGACAGTAGTTAAACTGTTTTCGAATTTCTTATTTAAAAATATCTTGAAGTCTTTAGTTTTTTCCTACTACTTGATACTTCATGCTACTGGATCTGAAATTGCAGCATCGTTCGAAAGTAAAGGTCCTTTTTTTACCTTTTCCAGTTTCTTATTCAACTAAATAAACTTTGTTATATTATTTATATACTGTAGAAACGATTCCACTACTTTAAACCAAATGATCTAGTTATCTGATCGATTTTACCGTTCGTATGAATATTGTCAAATATAGCACTATCCAATTACACCTAGATTCAACATTACTGTCACCTAATGTGAGATTTAAACGTAACGCGTTTATCAGAGTTTCAACTGGACTAAATATTTTTGGCACTTTGCACCAGCTCATCCGATTACATTATCTATCGACTCGACGTCAATTCCGAAGCTTTAGGATTGCATTGTAAGGCAAATATTGACTGTCTGGTGTTCGATGAAAGATCATCCAATTACCCGGAAGCATGACACAAACACTCCATATTCCGCAACACTAATAATTTCTTTGGCATAAAAAGGTCATGCTAAAATTTTATTTATTTCCCTTCCACTCTTGAGAACTCGTTACAACGACAATATTAATAACAATCAAGCTATTATTGTTTACTACTATAATCGGCAAAATTGTCCCTAAAAACTATTCATTTCACCTTCATTAATCCCAAAATGTAACGCAAAGCACTCGATAATAGACAAAACAAGCTACAGCCCCGGCCAGGTTCTAATATCGAGGACAAAGAAGGTAATTGAAAGTCAACCAGATTATCCAGATTCTCCATCAAACCTAAGATGTTGCGATGGAGGATTTACCGGTTCGCAAAAACAGTATCCTTGATGTTGCCCTCCACACGCAACGGGGGTTGGTAATCCTGAAACTGAAGTTTCGGTAAGTGGCTTATGGGCCATACCGTGACCACCACTTTATTACAACTGCCTCGCATAATTTAGATACCACCAGTACCACGTTGCCCATATTGTGGTTGAAAATGAACTAAGCAAGTAAGATCAATGATACAGATATATGCTGTAAAATCATCAGGACGAACTTTGGCTCGTTTCCGTGATTTCACGCAACACCGAGTAAACGCGTCGTCACAGTCAAGTGCAAATTGAAACCAAAAGAGCGTCAAGTATAGACGTCAATGTAGCGTAATTGACACGAAATTATTATCCATCGCGAGGGAGACGCGGCGCCGGCTTTTCAGGGCTAAATGAATTTCGACGCGCGCTCGAGCCTGTCCGGAGTTGGTGCTTCGAGTAGTTCGAGTGCGCGCGCGATCAGACGCACACCCTTTGCCCCCTCGCGTGGGTACGGACGCAGGAACGCATAGCGAGACTTGACTCTTCGAATAATTATAACGGGAGCTCGCGAGCCCTGTATACACCGAGAGTTCGTAAGTGGGTACGTGTATACGTTCACGTGTATCCATAGCTGTGCGCGTACGCCTTCCCCCGTGTATAGGTGTGTACGGAGTTGCTGTTACTAGATCGATAATGGCCCTCCTCCCCAGCCTCCGCATTTTATCGCGCGAACTTTAATTGTACGCTCCGGTATCGGAAGTGGAGATGGGGATGACGGAGCCGGGAATCGCCGAGCGGTAGAAGGATGTTGGAAAATTTTTTGTAACGAGATCTTTATTTGCTGTCTTTTGGATGGTAACGATCCGTTGTTGGGAGAGCCGTGGGCGAGTATAACGAGATGACGGTACCAACTTGCTTTCGATTCTTTGTTGCAAAAAATGCGATCGAGTTTAATTTGGTAGCTGTTTCACTTTACGCGTAAAATACGACAGACACATTTTGTTAGTGTGGTCTCGGTTTGGGTTCGTTTGCAAAAGGCGAGAAGGAGAGTAAATACGCTGAGCGATCGATTACTCATTTTTGTCGGGCTCTCTCGAAAATGTGATTTTACGGAATCGGTCTGATTATTGTGCTTTTCTAATGAGGGGTAATGCGAGAAGGACTCGCGGACTGGGATCTTACAAAATAGTTGTCTCATCGATTTTTTCGTTTTTTTTTTTTTTTTTAATGTAGAAAATACTTTTTCGTTACAAACATTGCATGATGTGTCTTATCCTTCTTGTGAATATACTCTATTCACAGTTGAATTTCATGTGGTCATTGTTTTTCATTTTTTCGTTTCTATTGAAAGAAGAAAATGCTTTTTCATTAAAAACATTGGATGCTGTGGCTTAACTTTTTTATGAATATACTTTATTCAAAGTAGGGTTTCATGTGATTATTGTTTTTATTTTAATTCTAACGTAGGATTGCGAATCTCAAAATGGAGGAAGAGAGAGAGAGGACATCATCGTCAATTTTAAGACTTATGATGAGAGAGAACGTCACCTTTAACTTTTCTACTCAGCCACGTTAAAAAGTGTGCGATGAGGTGTTGACTTTTTTTGACGAAGGATGACTGCGAGCCAGATTCTGCCGACAAAGTCAGGTATAGGCATGTGCCGATTGTACTGTCACTACAAACATTATCAGGAAAAGCCTTAACGATCCAAAAAATTAGACTTTGCATATTAGTTACTATACTTGAAAAGTTTTTTTGCACGAGTCTAAGAATTTATATGAAACAAAATTTAAGCTCCGAAAAGCTTCAAAATTTTCAGTGCTTATAAGCTTAAACGTCAAATTCCTGAAGTAGTACCAAACTTCGAGCTGTGGCTCTAATCCTGTTGACACTTTACGGGCTGTCTAGCATTGGACTAAAGACTTCATGTAGCAGCAATACCTGTTTCTTAATGAGTTCCAGTGCTCTCAGAAACGGCACAAAACATGTAGACAAAAAAAATCCAAAGCTATTAAGGTGGTTCTTCACGATGGTGCCGTATCAAAGCGACACGGGACCCTGTGGTTTTCTAATTTTCGATTAGCGTATTATTTGCAACATAAAATATGTTGTACTGGCACTTGACTATAATATCATTGCATTTACATACAAATAAACAAGCTAATAAAGTCAGAGTAAGAGTTTAAAAAAATTTTTTTTGACATAAGGTTCTGAAAATGGCATGTACGCTCCTACTCAAGCAGACGTTGCCGCAGTTTACACGGCAGACATTTCGTTTACGATTAAATATCGTATACTATTTCCCTGATTAGCCCAAACTTTTGTTATATTATTAGAAAGCTGAAAAGTTCTTCTTTCACTACAAACTTTTTTTATTACGATTTTAAGTTTACTTTACGAGATATTACATGATATCGTAGTATGGAAAAGTAACCTAAAAGTGCATTTTTTGACTGACTTGTTTTCAAAAATTTGTCTGATAAAGGGACTTGAAATTTTAAGAGAAGATCTCTTATAACTTTAATAACAATCCCTCCAAGTTTCCCTGTAAGTTTAAGTAAATGGGTTAGGTGAAGAACCACCTTAAATAGATTTATTGTATAACTTGAAAAAATGCTTCGAGTTTTGTTAGATATACGGTTATTTAGGATACCTAAAAAGGACCTGCTGTATGCTCCGTTATTCTGCCTCGGTAAATCCCATGTAGGATACCTATATAGAGGTCCTCATGAACTGAGGACTCCAAGGAGGTAAGCTTAATAGCTGTTTGTACGGGCAATTACTTATTCATGATTCATAAATTGTAAATTTGCCTTTTAATTATATATTTATTTTATTTTTGTTATAATCAATGATTATCAAAAACCATTGATTAAGTTTTAGCAAATTCAGTCAAAAAAATGTTGATTGGCTTATTTACGCAACTTACATAAGTTTTACATAAGCGTTAATTCTCTGTAGAGAGTATTTTTAAGACTCTATGACTGGCTGGATCTTAACTTGACCTGCCAGTTGGAAGTCTAATGGTATACTGTAACCATTGAGTAAAAAGGCTTTTATATGTTACTTGGAAAAAAATTGTGTTACGTGCTAAGTAAAACTACTAACTTATCCATCTAGTGGTGAATGAACAAGGCACACAGTAGGTTGGTGTTGGTACTCTTGGTACAGACAATGCAGAGTGCAGATATCAAACTACAGATATTTTAGAGTACATCTTAGATTATACTTATCAAGAAAGTGCGCTTTTTTTTAAATTCATGCAAACTTTTTTTTTCAACTAAAACCTCCTTGCCAAGGAGTTAAACCACGAAGAGACAGTTACAAAAAATTATTGGATACAATTTGAATTGGCCGGCTTAATGATAGGAAAGAATGTGGTCATAGTTCAGTATACTAATAAATTTTAATTTTGTAAGAATTAAAAAAGAAAGACATAACATTTACAGGTGAGTTTAAAAGTATTGAGTTGGAAATGCATACATTTTTGTACTAATATCACATTTAGTTTTGTTACCAAAATGAGTAGTATTCGCTTAATACATTAGTTACAAAAATGTTTTTCTTAGCAACAGAAAAAGTAAAAAATTGCAGTACGACAAAGTAGCAAAAATCAAATTCACGACTCTCGATAGCCTAGTCGTCAGATAAGCGCCGTGTGCACAGCATCCTTTATAACCTATATCCTTTAAATCCCTTTCCTTTAAAGGAAACGAGGTGTAGGCAGAGATTGCCACGATACTTTAATTACCCGTCCTCAAGACGATGTCTTCGCGTTCTACGATCAGCTGCCACGGCAAATGGAGCGCAAAGTTTACAGCTCACGCGTAAGTACCTAAAGGATCTTTCTCTTGCCGCAGGCGAACGAGGCGTCTTTCGCGTAATCTCTTACGCAGGTTTATCAGACAAAAAGTTTGGAGTACCTGGTGATTTCGCTCTCGTCTCCGTTCGTCTGCTAAACGCCGAAGTTCATCCTCGTATTGGCGAGTTCTTTGACTTATGACTTGGTGTACAGTCTCCTTCTATTTTTTAATTTTAATTTTCCATTATTTTACATTTAATGAATAAGAATAAAATTAAAAGTACAATTATTCACCATGAAAAATGCTTACCTGAAAAAATTTTTATTACGTCTGGATTTCGTATTTCAATGATTTGCATATTGTTCTCCTTCAACATAATCCATTCAACAAAATGACGTATCGACAGGTTCAATTACCAGTTAATAATGAGCTATCGGGATATGCAATATATATATAATATATACTTACGTTCACAGAAACGAACTGACATGACGTTGTGATGGAATGCAAATTTCACGCAGATGGTAAAATGAGTTTTACCAAAGCAGTGTAGTTCTGCACTCTCAAGACCTCCTTACTATCCGCATATCTGCCTTTGCCTCATCACGAGCTCGTTCGTAAAATTTTTCATTAACAAGACGCAAACTCCATTGTGCATTTTTCTAAGAGCAGGATAGGGGGTTGGAAAGATCCTTTTTACTGGACATTATTTCCGCAATCGTTGCTGTTGCTGTTAAAATTATTCTTCACGACGGACTCGCTGCCGGCGAGAAAGTGACTATTTGTCGATGCTGCCACTTAATACCATACAACGCTCGAACTTGTATCCATCTCCCACGTATTATTAGGTTTGATAAGACTATTGGGGATTTTTTCACAGCTAATTTTTTCAGAAACAGGACATCCTTCCCTCATAACCATGAACTTGGCTTTAACTATCTCTCTTGCTTCAATTGTTATGAGAATGCTATTATATTAAATTCAGTTTTGTGGAGGGGTCTTATGATGCTGGATCGATTTAATCTGGAAATAATTGGAGACTTTCTCTCAACAGTCTACATCTGGATTTTTAAAGTTTTGTGAGATTTTCATGGTAAGGTACTAGTGTATGCTTAGACTTTTAAAAAAGCTCATTAAATTATTTCTTTTCTCACCACTAAAAATGAATTTTTGTAACATGTTGAAGCGATTTTCTACGTGTCTGTGAAAAAAGAATAATTTTTACAATGACATTTTTTGTTTACCCAATAAAAAAATAAGTAATTGAAAGTGGTACTTTCACGTAATCTTTTAATATTTATCTGCAGAAGATCTAAAATAAATTATCGTAGTGACTAAAATTAGGCACGTTTAACGTGGATAAATGTTATCTTATTAATTAAACGATTAATTAATAAGACAAAACATAAACAAGAAAACTTTGAAAAAAATTGTTTTTGTGCGTACTTGTAAAGCGTGACAAAATCAGCATTTTAATTCCCATTTTCAAAAGTCTTCAAACTTTAAGTGTTTTTGAAATTATGCAAATTCTCAGACAGCATGGTTTGAAATTTTTCAAAAAAACTACGGTCATTTCAAGTTTTCAACGCCTCAACTTACATCACACCTATTAATTTCTAATAAAAGATTCTTCCTGAATAATTCAATATTCTAATGCACTATTATTAACTCACCCTAATACGTCTTCTTAAAATTTGGTAAGAGTTAAAGTAAAACCTACTCGAATGCAAATCCAAAAAGTTAGAATGTTTTAGTTCTTCACAACAAGCACAAAAACTAAACAAAACTTTACTTGATCGTTCAATTAAAAAAGTTTACAAAGTGAGAGAGAAACTTTATCCTCGAACAGCTCTATCAATTTTATTTACACGATGTGCTACAAAAGGATAGTCACGAGTCGCTAAACTGAAGAACAAAAGGTTCAAATTAAAACTGTCTTCTCACCGTAATTGATTTTGTTCCCCCATAAAATAAGACCAGTGCAATGAACGTCACATAAAGCTGCATTATTTTCATTTAGACTATAAAGGCTTTGGTGCATTACTCGAGGAGGGAGTTTCGTTTTCATTTTACTTTTAGTGGACTACTTTTAGTTGGATACTCCTTTTAAATCCAGTGGAAAGCTCGTGAGGCTAGTTTATCCACTGGACGAGGAAATAGAAAATATCTGATACAGCAATTTGTGGAGTATCGTAAGTGACTCAAGGGGACTGCGCACATAATATCAAATAATGGAAAGAGAAGCAGTAAAGCTGGTGAGTAGGTGTATCTACAAAGAGAATTTAAGAGAAGTACGAACGACTCGAGCATACACGCTTGTTGCATGGATCCGGTCGAAACTGAAGCTTTTGTTGTTGAAACGGTAAAAATCCATGTACGTTTTTAGATACGATACATTTTAAGGAAATTAAAAGAACTAGAGAATCAAAAATAAAAATAAGATGAAAATTATTTTGCAAGTGCTACATCTACGATGATATATTGATGTGTCAACTTTCGGCAGCAAAAGGTCGTTTTAGAGCTGATAAGTCATTATTCAAAATTTTTAACAATGGTATTAAAACGAACTATCAAGAAAAATGTCCATAAAATAATTCAAGTTCCTTGGGCAGAAATAGGCTATTCTGTTCTACCACATCTTTAATAAATTAAAAAAAAAAAAAAAAAAAAGCTATCCATCACACAAATAATTATAAATGAAAGGGTTTAAAAAATTTCTAACAACTAAAAAACATAGAGACAATGATGATGAGAATAACGTAAGGGTACACATCTAGATTTTGTAGACGTATACGAAAAAAAGTATAAAGAAATAGAAGCAGATACTTACAGAGAAGTAACTTTACGTTAGAGATTTCAAAGAAAAGTCTTAAATTTACGGATAAAATTGCATACAAAGATGTAATCAAAGGCTTTATTTTGAAGCCTAAAACGAACAGACATACCTAAAGTTAAACAATAAAATACAGTCAAATAAAACGATATGTGCAATGAAGAAAAATGTAATTATCAATGCATACAAAGTCAAGAATAGAACGAAAACTTTAACATTCACAGACAAATTAAAACAGAAATATGGATACTGCGATGATTATTAGTGAGATCTAGTGAGCTAATCCAGAGCAGCTAGAAGCTTGACGTCGAGTAGAGGGTTCATAGGAAGTGTATATATCTAGCAAGCCAAAATGAAATACAACAGGGTATCTATGCTGGTCAGCTATCCCGAAAAAGAAAAGAACGGAATGTACTCAGTCGTTTCAAAGGGAACCAGCGCAGGAAGGGGTGCCGTGCTGTGTGCAGAGAAAGCACTGTAGAGGAGATAGTTCAATTAGTTTGGGGAAATGCTTCAGACAACGACAGGCAGGAAAAAATACGATCGTACAGGAAACAAAAATCTACAAAAGATAGCTTTTTTCCGGAGTTTCAATAGCGAACCTAACTGAAAAATTCGCAAAAAAATGAAAAAACGGTTTTCCCTTAATACTTAAGACAAATAGTTGAGCTCGAATCCAAAAAAAGTTATATGTATGACAATACGTGTTTTTTCATTTATTAATAACTTTTTATTAAAGAAACCTAGAAACTTGTTTCTTGGTAATAATTTTGCTTTTAACTCCCTAATAATTTGGGTTGTTTTTTACACGAAGTATTGGAAATTTGTCAAGAAACTTTAGTGCTTGAAAAAATGGCTGGTTTGTAAAATTGTTTAATCCGTACAAATTGTACATTTCGTGAAGTTCAATTTAATATCAACTCATATCAAATATAGTTTTTTGTCTAGTCATTAACGCAAAAAGGATTCTCGAAATTAATAATTATCATTCTATATCATTTTCTTATTATATTGCTCCAATTTAAGTAGTAAGTAAGTTCTTGAAGTAATAAGAACGTAATTGATTTTCGTTTTATGAAATTTTAAGTTGGTAAAATTTTTTGAATCACCATGTATGAACGTCATTTGAGAAATAAGACAACAAATCATTGCGTACCACTAATTGATTCCTAGTCGTACAGTATCATTACTTAACTAATTTTCAACTGGTCCACCAATTTAAAAATTACGGTATCCCAGTATAATCATAAAAACCGAAAGAATTATATTCTTCGTAGTATCATCAAACTGCTCGTTTTCTCGCACCACCGATCCAACCACGCGATATCTCTCTCCCACGCTTACCTCCCCAAGCGTAGGTGTTCGACACTCGTGTGTGTATGAGCCCCTTAGCGTATCGAATGCCCGCGTCAACCCCAATTACACAACTGGAAGCCGTGTGTGCTTATCCGCCCTCGTCCTCTTGACAATAATAATAGCCGTACTTCACGAGGCCGTAGCGTGCAGTCCAGAATCGGTCTGCCACCATCGCAACTACATTGAAGATGCGCCACACGCTCGTATCTGTTATATGAAATCGGAGATCTGTTTGTACTAGAAAGGTTGCGCTTTTTAAGTACGGAAATTCCGAAGTTGTTTTAAGAAAAATTTAAGCCTTTGGATGGAATCTAACGATTTCAGATTACGTTTGTGTACTAATTGTAAAAATATTTTAACTTATTGATAATGTCTAATGAACAATGGTGCATAGAAGAGCATCAAAGTAAACAGATGATGGAAAAATACCGATAAAGCTTTCCTTACTTCGAAAATGAAGAACATTTGGATTTTTCATAGATTTTTAAAGTGTTAATGATTATAATAACAATAACTGAAATTTTTAAAAATTAGGAAGAAAATTAGGTGAAGCAATTGAAGAAACAAAAGATTTTTTAGTAGAAAAAAAAAGCAAATTGATTAATACTTGAAAAAATTATCAGCTCAAGCGAAATTTCGCAGTAAAAAATAATTATAATCCAGAGGAATAGATGTATACATGCTGAAAGTCATAGAAAATCATTTAAAAACTCAAAAAAATTCTAGTAATTGGATAACTTTTACAGCCATCCTGAGTCACTAAATGCCATTTCATGGAACAGCATAAAATGCCATTTAAACTTATATAAAATTACTTAAAAATTTATTCAAAATCCTTGAAAGATTCCAAAAGTCTTCTAAAGACCATAGGACTCCATTCCAAGTTGTTCATCGGCTTCTCACATGAGTTCTAATATTTGTACTATTTTTTTTTAAGGTCATTGTACCAAGGATGTTCAAGAGAATTTAATGTGTATTGGAAAGACTTTCAAAGGCTCTTTACATCGGCTATACAAGAGTACACAGTCCCGCGAATGCCGTAGCGTGGTAATACATCGGACGCACGTCTTGATCGGTGAGAGAGTCCGTGTCGAAGCACCGATAGGAATGAATACATCAGCCCAGGTACACCCGCGGCTAACTTGCCGACAACTAGTCCCCCAACACAAACATAAGCATATTGTTGTCTCACATTTGTGCATACATGTAGACATGGCTGATGCGTACATCTCTGTCACCCGCGTGCGAAGGAAGTTTTAACTGGGACGTGCACGTCGATCACCAATAATAACATATTTACGGGCGGTACCCGCGGATCGCGCACACTTTGGCGTACGGCTAACTTCAGCGCAGTTTTATCGTACAGTAGGTCCACGATGGATCCTGTCGATCACACACGACAGTGTATAATGTAATAATACACACAGGGACACGCGGGCTTGTAAACTGCAATTGTCGGCCAACTCGTTACATATACGTTGAGTGCATTTTGTGCTGCGTCCGTTCGTCCACTGTAGTTTTCAACTCTACTGCGATGCCCACGCACATACGTGCTGTTTCACGGAAAGCTCGGAAGCAGTTCCCTTCGTGTAGGAACTTGGGCAGAGTTGAACTTCCTAAACAGGAATTACTCCTTCCTACCATTTTCACTTTGCCGCTTAATTTGACGTGGATGGACACTGCTTCCAGTTCTCGTAGACATCCAAAGTTACGAAAAAATTTTATTTAACTCGCTTCGATACCTGGAATCTCCGTATTTAAAATATGGACGTCTGACAAAAAATTTGGGAAAGAGGCGGACCACTAATTAACTTAATTGTTCAAATGACAGATACTATATTATTTTTCTCTTGATGATGCAGATTTCAATTGCACGTTACTTTACATCATTTCTCAAGGATTACATATCTGCCTTTTGTGCATCAGTCGAAATATTTCGGAGAGAAAAATAGCTCATCCATCCAATCGTAAGATCCAAGATCTTCGGTTATGTACATCAAGCTGCTATCGGATTTGGGGAATATATCAAAAAAACGATCGAATCTAAGATCGAAGGAACGTTTTTGATATTCGATTAGTGTAAACGGATTTTGATGCATATGTACACATGTGGAAGCTTATACGAGCTTGATGCTATTGGAGATGACGAGCGCTGGACTGGAAGAGAGTCACATATCCATCGATGTGTGCACGCGAATATAAGCGTATTTCCGTAAGTACGCGCTGCCGCGTAAATCTACTGCGACAGGGGAAATAAAAGTACACTTAGGATTATTATTGATACCTTTCAAGAGATATGTGTTACACCTACCTATTTGCCATAATGCACGACAGCAAGATAAACATATTATATGCCACGCTTGAGGGGCATCTTTTTCAAACGGGATCTAAAATGATTTTCCGCCCATGGTATGATTATACATCAGTCTGGAGATGTCAAGAGTTGCAAAGTTATTGCTTATTTGATTTGAATCGAGATGAGTTCATGACAATCTCCTGGTAATATTCAAGTCGGTGATTTCGCAGTATCCAAAATAATTGAAAGAATGTGGTAATGATTTTAGTGACATACGCAGAATCAAGTTTCAATCAAACTGATAATACAGTCCTTAGAGCAAGAAGTATTTCAGTAACTTATTTATAAAAAAAGTTAGCCGTAAGATTCTCTACAGTACGAATTAAAAACACAATCAAAAGTAAGATTGATACTTCCACATTTAGGATGTACTTTAATTTTCGAAAATTAAATTATATTGTACCTTGCAAGCTTTTAATCAAATAATGCTGCGAGGTTTCAAGCTTTGAAATCTGATCATGACATACAAAGTAAACACCTTAACAGTGTCGTCGGAAACAGCTGCAGGTAAGAAAAACTCTGTCAGAAAATAGCTTCAGGATAATACGTGGACTGCAATGTTTAAAGACTTTTAATTTCAAAATTTCGTTAGATGTACATATTTTACCCCTTGGCATACTCAGTTCTAGAGAAATCAAAGGAAATTCATGATAAGCATAACAAAAAAAAAAAAAAAAAAAATGATAGAACTAAAATAAAGCTTAACCTTCTCAACTCATCAACGTAGTATTAAACGAACAGTAATTTGAAAAAATAAATTACAAATAACATGAATAAAACATGAAAAATAAATTTTCATGAATCCATGAAATAAAAATTGAGTAGAAACAAAAATTTATAAAATTTTTCATTTTTTTAAGCAGCATTAGATATCCAAATGACCAAAAAATAAGCCTTTTTTTATTGAAATTTGTCAAGAAAATCCTGAGATATTAATAATTGTGTCCATACAACTACGTACACCCACTATAATGTAAAAATAATAGCATGATCTTTTCAATTTTTTTCATAAAACATAACGTAACAATAATGACTATACACGTATACGTATACGTACACCTACGCTCATGCATATTTTTTTTAGTATAATTCCACTTATACTCACGCACACCCACATACCTAATTATATTTTAATTTTAAATCAAAAATTAAAAAAATAATAACAATAACAAAAACAATTAACTTTATTGAATAAAACGATGTTCTCATGGTTCTATATTCTATATTTTTTATTAAAGGTATTCTACAAAAAATATTGAACCACATTATGTGAAAACCACTCTAACTTTATACCAATAACTTTGCATTTTATAATTGATACTCGTCACTGTCAAGAACACGCCACGACTATAAATAAGGTAAAATGTCTGGTATAAAATCAGTAGTTTGCATATATATTATCTGGAACATGCACCTGTACCAAAATGTCGCATTTTTCAAAATAAGAAGTAAGTCGGTGCTTCGTATACAAAATCATCATAGTCGATCAAGTTATAGTATCATGCAGCTAATAAAAAATATGTTTTTGCATGCACCTAAAGTGCTGTTACTCTGATTGTTTCATGTAAATATTAATTTTTCAAGTAGGTCAACTCAAAGCATACAAGTGAAAAAAAACTAAGACTTTATTTTATGCTGTTCAAAGTTCTTACTGATCATTTTAATTAAGCTTATATTATCACCGCTGATGATGGGATGATGAGTAAAGCAAACATATCGAAGAAAGTTTAATTTGTTTCTCTTATGTAAAATAACCATAGTGAAATTTTTAATTATTGAAAATAACTTTCATTACTTGGTTTGGAAACAAAATATTTATTATTCAATGAAAAAAAAAATATGAAGCACACTTTGTTTTAAAATAACCCTAAGGACACGTTTAATTAAAAATCGTTGTTTCCCTAAAATCAAACGAAGTCAATTAAAAGTTTCCGTAAAGGAACTTTGGTTCTTAAATTACGTCAGAAATCGATAAAGCAGCAGCATAAGAACACCCACACGTATGAATTTGCGTGTAACAATTATCCACCAATTAATTTACAAGTTGATGTTGACGTGGGCAACTGAGTTATTAATAGCATTCTTATTTATTATTCTAAAAATTATTGATATTTGAATTTCTCTGTAGACTCGATTTCCATTCGTTCACTTAACAACCAATTCCCTGTCAACTAAAAACTTTAATTTTTGTATACAACACTCATCTTACTTATCATGAATCATTTTCGAAACTCAATGAATCATACAAAAAAAAAAAAAAAAAATTAATGTAAACTGAAATTACGGAAGTTTAGCGTACATCAAGGAGGTTTGTAAGTATCATTCAATGGGGAGAGAAAGGGGGAGTCCCCTCTTTACCACGCACCCCCTCTTGCACCCAATTAACTCAATATTTTACCTACGATTGACGTTAGCGTTGTTTAAAATTCACTATATCATGCCTCAAAATTTTACTCACTGAATTATCAANATTAAATTTTATTGTAAATTGTTTCTTAGAATTTAAATTTCTAATTAAAAAATTAATTTATCATTTTTTCACACGATAGGATGAATTTTCGATACTAGAGACAATTAATTTATCATAGAAACGACTGGCATCATCAACCGCATAACTTACGAAAAGTGTAAGAAAACAAGTATTGAAAAAACTCAAACTACATCGCGAGAATTAAAGATCTGGTAAAAAACACAATTCAAAAATATTTTTTAGCAAGTTTTATCGAATCATCGTTGAAAATACACAAAAACAAAGGTATTGGACTTCTATCAAGTTACATTAGCTCAACAAGATCTTAAGTTTTGAAGGGAATCACGAAAATAGTCGACGCAACAAGTGTGCAAGTTTACACCCCTCGAACGACAGTAAAGTCCTCCAAGTACATATTTCTTGTGATAATTTTTATCTTTAGTGCCGCACGTAAATCAGACAAAGTTCCCAATACCACGTAGAAAAAGTTTCCCACGCACAAACTCCGACCTGAAAACAGTACATTTATCACACGGGATCATACGCTACGAGCCCTTACGTAATAAAACAACCCCTATCAACTTAAATGTCCACTTTTCGTACCGTTGAAAAGACTTCCCTGGTGGACCCGTCATATTAGACGAAGAGTCTAGCTCCCAAAGAGTAGATAATACCAGAGTTGCCCCTGTTTCCGAAGAGATAAATTTTCTTTTGATACACAAAACGCGGGGGAAAGCTCGGGCTAAAAATCAAGGCTGAAATCCTCCAAATCCGGCAGTTTCGTGCATCCAAGGATAAAAATACGATATAAAAAAAAAAAGAAAAAAAAGAAAAAACATATACATACAGAGGAATACAGAATGCAGCAAACGTAGACGCTGGAGGGTAGTTTATTGCGAAATTCCTGGAGCAGTAACGCGCGCGCACCGAGTGAAAGAGGGAGTTCCTCGAATGATCCTCGTCAGCATTAGCTTCCCCTTCCTTTTGCCCTTCATCCCCTATCTTATTCGAACGATGCCATACACGGAGGCCGGGCATTACCAGAAGAGTGGCGGGATCTCGCCTCGGCGCTCTGAGCTATACGTGTTATGCGGTGGTATAAGCCCCAGCTTGGCCTGGACTCCATCATCCCTGGATACAATTATTGCCAGATGGGCGCGAATCACGGTGGTGCTGACGGCCAACTACTTCCTTTTCTTACCCCTGTGTTTTAGGCTGAAAGTATGTGTATTGTTTGACTGGGGATTTTTTTGTTTGGAACTCTACCTTAAAAAAGCTCTGATTATCGCGTGAGAAGCGTCAGAGCTTCATACATATGAATACGTGGTCGATCGATGTTCATCATTCCTATTTGCGCGATGTACATTTCTTCTCTATAGATCTCGTTATTCCGCTCACATGTCCTATACATGGGAAAACGTGGAGCGTTATTTCTCTCTCTCTTACTCCAAGCTACGGGAATGTTGGTATTTTACTGTTATAGGTGTGCAGCGATTGATGCGAAATGCGACGTATGACGGCACATACGTGATACTAAGTTTGTTTTACTTGATTACTCTTAGGTGCATACCTTTGAGTTCCAGGGTATGATCGGATATATTGCCAGGCAGCGTCGATTTTATTTCACTCGGAACATAAATATGGAACATTTTTAGCTTAAAAATATACGGTTGCTCTTTCATCCCAGTGTACTTGAGGGAAATATTAGTGTAAATAAAGGCTTTCATGTGGTTTTATTATTTTTAACATATCTGTCTGTGTGTTATAAACTAACCGTATTTAGTACCACTTTGTGCAAACAATGACATTCATAACCACATACAGTCAAATGTACTAAAAATATAATTCAAGTTCGGTAGTATACCTGATGTTGTTCTTCTTTTTTATTTTACCCCCTGGCCCAGTTTACTGAAAATAGTACCCATTACCCTAGTAATATATCTAAAAATTGATTGGAATAAACTTGATTATGAGATTCTGTTAAAAATAAAAATAAAATTGTTTTAAACAAAAAAAAAACAAAAACAAAAATCGCATTGAATAGGTTTTTCTTTCTTCCTGAATCAAATGCGGACCTTCAGAAAACCAGTGCGGTAAGTGTGATTCTGGATTGTCATCATAATTATGAAGTGTCAGAAGCTAAAATAAAACTTAATGCTAATATTGTCTGTATCGTAGGATTTGTTGTGAAAAACTTTAAAAATATGTATAAAAAAGTTTTAAATATAAAAATATGAATAAGTTGCTTAATTACCGTAGTTGGATTGTTCCATTTATATATTGAAACGTTTCCATGTTTAGATTAAGTTTACATTGCGTCTATCGAGATGTCATGGTAGCTGATATTTCATGATCTGGTCCGGGCCAGGGCATACAATTACTTACCCTATCTAGGTCAAGGTTGGCCAGGGCTCAATATTAGACCTGTTAGGTATCTTAAGTTGTTAAGGGTAGATTTTGCAAAAAAAAATAATAAACAAAGTAAGTCAGTTGCATGTCATCAGATTGAATAAAATAACAAAAAAATGCATTGAAGTGCATGGAATTATACTTTTCCTACTTGTGAGCCACGCAAGTTTATTATTTTGCCTATGAAAAATATTCTGAAAAACATGTATGAACAAGAGAGTTTCAGAATTCGTAAAAAAAAAAGAAAAAAACATAAAATACCCTCAATAATTGAAATAAATGTATTGGCATTGGTTGCTTTAAAGTAACGTACTCGACAAAAATCACATTTACACGTTTTAAAATAAATCCTTGCAAACAGATTCGTCCAATGAGCGATTAATCTCAACCCGTATCGACCTGTTTGCGAAGTTTCGACCACCGTTTATCTTCCACCACCCATACCAAATGGATATTCGACATGAGTTTACATTTTTTAAATTTCTATGGAACTACAAGTGTTCAAAAATTCTCTGTTTCAGAAAGATTTGAAGTAATAAATTTATTGTGTATTAATAAGGAGGCTGGGACTTTACAAAAGGCATGTAAGTAATCAATTAAAGCAGCGAGGTGATTTCATCTGCCCCTTCGAATAAAAGTCATGTTAAAAATTTTAATAGCAATTTAAACTCGTTACAAACTATATTTAAAAATAATTTACGTAATGCCTGTATTTAGCTATCAGGTGCCAGTTATTGAGCGTATATGTATTCATAAAAAGTGACTTGAAATATTATTTCCAAATATTCATCGGTATTGCGCAACAACATTGCATTTGTAAAATAGCTTCTAAAATGCCCGTATACACGCCAACAATTCAAAAGAAGTGATTTTCCAGACCATCTAAATCTTTGGAATATTTATACACGCCGTTAGATTTTATAGACACTATACATTTTACTCACGCATCACAAGTATAATTTACAACTGGTTTACGAGTTTGTAGAATGAAGCTTGCAAGCCCAAGTAATAAATTTGCTTTTAGATATTGTTTATTTCGCAGTGCAGCTTTAAGGTCAAATATCAAACGAATCTTAGTTAGCTTTGGTCTTATATCATCTCATGTTTTGAAACATCTTAGTTGGCGTTAAAAATTTGCATCAGTATTCACAATGAAAAAACTATGAAAAATAAGTACCAATATTATGCTTATTTTAAAACTGTTTCGTTCAAAGCATTAGAAACGACATGTTATGAGGCAACTTTCTTTATTCACAGCGTGTCTGATCTTCAATTCTACCTTTGCTCTTATTAAGTATCTATCTTTTTTCATTTACTTTCATGTGACATCGGTCACTCCAGGAATCTCAGTAACCTTTGATGATTTTGAGGAGCTTGACAAGTCACAAGTGTATTATTGCATCAGGGCATTGTTATGAATTGTTAATTTTATCTAATATGAAAAGTATACTAAATTTTCTTATTATTATTATTATTTTTTTTTTTTCAAAAGACAGGAAATCGTTTAAACCTCATTGGTACATCCATCTCCATATAGCTGAATCGTATACTTTTTAAGTAAAAGTATCTGTGTCGTCATAACCATAAATACATGGTGATTATTTTGGATAAAGTTTACAAGCCACGCAATTTTTGTTAATCTTATGAAATAGATGACTTGGAAACTCGAATATTTAATGATTCAACAATAAGAGACCAAAGAAGCAATCCGAATTGACAGAGATAAAACGAGGTCACTCCTCTGTGAAACAACTCAGGGACAAAAAAGCAAACGAAGGTTTGATTCGCAAAAAAAGTACACACACACATACATACATACGAATAGGTTGGAAATTGATGTCACCATCAAATACCCGTGCATAGCGAAGCGATAGGTAGCAGAAGGAGGCTGGGGCGAACTGATAACAAGCTGGTCAATGGCAATAACAATGAGTCGTTGAGTGACGGTGTATCAAAAGGCTGACCGATGCCTACGAAGCTTTTAGCATTGCCAATGACTCCGATCGGATTGTTAACAGACGCTTTCGGTATACAAATCGATTTTAACGCTATGTAGGATGCCATCTGTGCTTCGCGCAATTTGCTGCTGATTTTCGTCTCTATTTGATTAAGGTGTTTTTTTTTTTTTTTTTTGTTTTTT
>NW_019379640.1:375965-404715 GCF_000648655.2 Copidosoma floridanum
GTTACCAGCTTTAATTTTATTCGAAACATCTTTTCTTTCATTAGTTTTTCAAACAAATTTTTTATTTTTTTATTTTGTTAATATCACATCATTTTTCACACAATACATCGTAAAATATCGAGCTCACGTACGACAGAATATCTTGATAGTACGTGCTCAATGCCACTGACATGAAGCATGGGAATGGCTATGTCAACGAGGAAAATCAATAATATTACAATAGAATGATGAAGGCATTGACTGGGTAAAAAAGCGTGTGTAGTTATTTTTAAAAATTAACGCGCGTACTAGTAGGTGACGTAAAATCATACGTCAGACGCATATCTTGTTATCTGCAAATGGAAGATACTGAGAGTTGAAAAAAAAGCAAAAAATAATTGATAAAAGATAACAAAGGAGCACGCTTTATTGGACGCCAGTGTCCATCGAATAAACCATTTTATAATTTTATTATGTGAGTTTCCTTGGATGTGATAGAATATTGTATTTAAAAATGCAAATAGAGTTTATTATTTTGCGGGACTCAACCGTAGAATAATTTACAAGTAATTGTCATAAAATAAAATAAATGCAGGCTAAAACAGATTTTTCGAACGAGCTTTAATTTATCAAATGTACGATCTTGCCAATAACAGCGAAGAAAGGCCAAACTTGAGTATAATTACTCCGATGAAAGTTGCTATGGTAAAATTTTGTCGGATCTTATACGAAATTACTACAAAATTATTAAAAACAAAATGTAACTACTTAAAATCCTTGATTATTTATTAACCAGTGCGATAATTAACATAGGTGGAATTCTCATACAATATATGCTCTTTTGAATGAGCTTATCAAGAGTGTACAGGATTTTAGGCAATGTAAAGACGATGCACGAAGCACACACCATAATATATAAACCTGTGTACACAAGCTAGCGGATTTCGATACACCTAACGTTTATCATACTCTTTTGATAGTCCCCCAAAATTTCAATTTGATTGATCGTTTCCGATAAACCCTACATCTTTATTCGTTTGTGAGGGAGCACGTTAAAAAAAACATGATTGACAATGAAAAACTCACATCGTTCGAGGTACATAGTAATAAATAAAAATAGGGCACACCTATACAGTATTAATAATTATAATTTTATAACTTTTGTAAAATTAAATGTTCACTCTACTAGTAATTTTGAATATTTCTTGAAATTAGAGTTTTGATAGCCACAATTATTTATTTCATTGATATTATTATAATTTTTTTATAAAAATCATTTAAGAGAAGTCGTTTATGAAATATATTTTTCATATCTAACGTTTTAATATCTTTGTCAATTAAACTCAAGGTATGTCCCGTTTCATTACAATGATTGAACACAGCCTTATGTATTGTTCTTTACATTTAGTTTTAGTTAATCTACTACTTTAGCCTACATGTATAACACTTGCTTATTACAATTATTACATTGTAATATGTACATATTTCCGACTCTTCAAATTCAACGAATCTACTAACGAAAGGTAGCAAAGGCATATTTATTTAAAAAATGCGTTCGTGGAATGTGTACCTATAACGGAACTAATAACTATAGTTGAATATCAACTACACGTTTGTGTATGGATTAATTTAAATTAATAACATGTTGAATTTTATTAATTCACACAAAAGTTCAATTTATAGTCAAGTACAGAAAAAAAATTAATTTTTTCTTTCTGATACTACACGCAACCTCAATTTTTGTGGTGGTTTACACTATAAAATTAATTAAATTGATTATTATTTACTATTATCAAAACCATCATTTTTGATTCTTTGAACAAAAAAATAATGGCATTTCAATAATACCCATAAATATATAAATACATTAATACATAAAAGTCTTGTCTGGTAGGCATCATATACAAAAAAAATACAAATTATGAAAAATAAGTCCACCTAGAAGTAGTTGATAAAATTACGTATAATGAGTCCTGACAGATTTATTAATATTATTACTGAGTGATTACTTACAGATTGATTTCCCGGACGGAAAATTATTTATTAGTATCCAAAGCTCAAGGCTTAGGATGTTTCAAGTTGTTCTAGTTGTGATCAGATAAAAATTTTATTTTTCAGTTTAATAAGTAGATTAAATTTTTTTTTATTGAAATAATAACTTATTGTTCTGTTTTTCAGTCTCTGATGAGGATTTTCATTATTACCTATTATTATTATTTTGATGACTTTAACATATTGTAACAGTCAAATCGATTATTTAATATCAATATTAAGAAAGTTTTGAAAGTATGAATAATATTTCCTTAATATTAGATACTTGATACCTACGTCAAGGGGACTTTGAAGATAAAGCTTGTTCACCATCTCATGGTGTCCGCTGTACTAAAGTTTGTATGTCACCCAGATTATCGTATTATAGTTTCACTAATGTCTCTCATTTGATAAAAATGCCAAGAAAAGCTTTAAATGTATGGTTAATCTATTACCTAATGGTTCAGGTCATGTCTCGCTCTTTATTGTATTTTACCTTTAACTCACTTATATTTGGTACCAATATTGAGAGGGTTGTACAGAAATGTGACTCATCTTTTTATATTGTCCTTTACACTGGATTTAGATTGTTATTATGGAGCTTGTTGTTTCTGATTTTTTTGATACCCATGTCAAAAGAATTCTTAAAAACGATAATCGGCACTTGAGTGGTGGCCGACAGATAGGCAGGCAGGCCGGGAGACATACAGACAAGTGAAAGAACCAAGATTTAAAAAGCTTGTAATAAATAATGCCATCCACGTCTTTGTATTTTTTTAATGAACATACATTTATTACGTTTCTAGAAATATTGTAATCAATAAAAGTTTACTAAAAGAAATGAGTTTTTAATTGTTTTGTTATTTGTTTTTCGTATTCAGTTGCAAGTCAATAATAATTGGGTCAATACTTGGAAAAAACATTCTTTAATGAAACCTGGTCTTATATCTTTTATAAGCATGCACCGAAATAGTAGTTAAAATGAGTTGATAGGTCAGACATACATTGAATAAATTAATTAACTGAAGCATTTAATAGTAAACCAAAAATCTACAAATCGTATCTCAGTACAAAAGGACGTATAACAGGAGTATGATAGGTATTAGAGTAATATTTGGAATTTATTTCCAACTTAAACTTATTTTAGGATGAAACTTTAAAAAAAAAAAAAAAAATTCAATTTATGAGTAAGATAAATAAAAAAAGCAAAAAAAAAAATTGAGCTATCTCGTTCTCGTTGTATTGTTTCAGATGCCCAATCTAACCCGGTTATTGAACGCGTCGGTGGTTACAGTAAACAATTTGGCGGACAAAGAGTACGACGAGGACGAGTACGTCCCGTACGCGGAGCGGCCCGAAACGTACATTGTACCAATATTGTTCTTCCTGATACTGGTGGTTGGCGTAGCCGGGAATGGAGTTCTCGTCCTCACACTGCTACGACACTCCAACATGAGGAGCATACCAAACACCTACATTCTATCCCTCGCCCTAGGAGATTTACTGGTGAGATAAAAATGCAATTTGACTCATGGATAGTACCGAGATTTTTAAGGTTTTTAGACGACATCCAAAACATCCGTACTGCTTGCTCTTTGCCAACTTGTGTCGAAAAAATGTAAGCTATAAAGATGTTGTAGATGTAGGTTTACGAACAGCTAAAACTGTTTTTTTTTTTTTTTTCTTTTTTTTTCGTACCAGCCTTTCTGGTCTTACTAAAGGAGCCAACCCCTTCTTTGAAAGTCAAATATTGACGTTTATTATTTCAGTTCCTTTCACGCGACGTTTTCAGTGTACGCACGCGTTACGAGCAAATATAAAACACTCGAACGGAAAAAAGTTCCCTTATCCGATAAAAAAAAACTTTCCTCTAAAGTCCCAGCAATTTCCCACCATCAGCCCAAATTGAATAAAGGAATTTTTCGCTGAAACGAGTTTGAAATAAGCAAATCTAATGGTGGGAAAAGCCACCGAAGCTGAAACAGACGAGCGCGCACCACCCTCTGGAGTATCTGTAAGTCCGTGGGGTTGTAATCCCCCACGACCGTATACGTACACATATAGAGCGCGAAGTAAAGGTGTTATGTGAACCACTGGGGACATGTAGAGAAGCGAAAGGGAAAATAGAAAGCTGGAGGGAATGGAGGACTGAGTCGCGGGAGGGTGGCTTTGTCGAGCACGTGTGGAAATTCGTGGGATGCGTGGCCTATTTTACTTTCTATTGACGTGAAAGCAAGGGCTGCAAAATGTACCTGTACACCTAGCAAGGACCACTCGAAAACTGAGATGATGCTCGTAAAAGTGCATCGGTCGTAATTTTTTGGGTTTAGGGAGATCCCACAGAAAAAAATAAAAAATGTCAAATTTTATATGCGCGTGTGAATTTTTCAATAATTATTTCCAGATGTATTTTTGAGAAAAGAAATCATTTAGTTTCACAATTTAACATACACTCTTATGGGTATCAGTAATTAAATTGTATTCAAACTACCATCCACGTAAATCCAAATTAAAAAAAAAAAAATTTCTTCTAGTTAAAAAAAGATTAATCAGAAGTAAGCTGTCTTCTAAAAAAGAATAAACGAATAAAAAAAAATTAAAAAATTCGCACAAAAATTCGTCAAACGGTTGCATGTAACAAAACTCAATTAGTGACCCCTATGAGAATAATTTTTTTTTTTTTTTAAATACGTCTGGAAAAAAATATTCATACGCACATATTGTATTCTAGAAAAAAATGTAATTTCTTTCAGTGTTACCTAACAATTATTACCAGGTGAAAATGTTGCCACGTATTGTTACTTTTGAAAACGATGATACCCGTATACTATATCTGTGTATTTCAGTTGTAATTTCGATTTAACCTCTTGTTCTGAAAAATGCCACAGGTGATAGTCACTTGCGTCCCCTTCACGTCTATCCTCTACACCATCGAGTCTTGGCCGTGGGGCCTCGCTGTCTGCAAGCTGTCTGAGTGGGCTAAGGACATATCCATAGGCGTTTCTGTCTTCACCCTCACTGCTCTGGCGGCCGAAAGGTGATCGATTTTTTTTTTATACGACTATGATTTACTGTTTCCTTATAAAATAATGGAGTTAAAAAATGTATCAGGCTACGTTTGAAACTCATTTTTTTAATGAAAGGTTGATATAGAGGAGTATTACTGTAACCATAAAATGAATACGTATTTATTGATAAGGTCCAGGGAGTTTGGGCGAATGTTGTAAAATATTATGCATTGTTCACGATAACAAAGAGCCACACTTTCATTTTATAACTTATTTGAATATTTATTTTCTATCCACAACTATGTGAATGTGATAAAATAAACTAATTGACAACTTAATTGAACTCTTCTACATTTTTTGTTAAACTATATATTTGTACATTGTAAGACCTAACGTTATTGAAAATTCCATGAGAAAATTGTAGGCAGACAAAGTAGAAAAGTAAAAGCCTTAGTAAAAGCTTGTCAATTAGGCAAAGGATATTTAATTAAAAAAGTATGGAAAAATGTCTTTGGGATGAAAATTTTCAAAGTGGAACATTGAAAGAGAAGAAATGGAAAAGAAAATAGAAAAAAAACTCGCTGGAAGCTTACGTGTCCAGTTCATTCGATTAAACCCTTGCTTTGAATCATCACGTACGCACATAATCTAACTGGACAAATGTGGGTCATTTTATAGAAAACGGAATTTTTCATACCCGAGTTGAGATTCAGTTTTAAAAACTTTTGTTATTAATGAAGAGCATTTTTTTGCTTAAGTTAAAAATGAAATAACATTTTATAAATTTATTACCATAGTCTGAAATTAAAAAAGAAGCTTAATTGGTGTTACAGGCTTATGGCTCGTTTCAAAATTTGATTTTTGGCTGTAATTTTTTCCACGTCATATCATCTTAAAATCATCATACTGGGACATTACTCTCATATATTTTAGAGAACCAAAAATTTTTTTCCAAGTCTTGAATGCAGTTTAAGTTGTAGCCCCCTTCAAAATTATTCAAAATTAAAAGTCCCGCGAACAATGTTGCCACAAATACATGCAATTTTACTTATTTAGGTACTCCAATTTAAATGGTTCGTGTTCTACGAAGGTTATATTTATAGCAAAAATTCTTTCAATTTCTTCATTATGAAATAAAAAATGCCATAGGCTTGCACGTTCAGTGAAGTAATTTTCCCCAAAGTAAAAAATAAGAACCCTTAACGATTTAAATTTCAGTTTTAGCAAAAAAAAGAGGTATTAACTCAGATGATAAAGGGTTAATTTATACATATAGCTCGTTAGTACATGGTATAAGATACTTATTATACAATAATACTATAAAAAAATTATTTTTCGTGAATCCAGTGGAGCCCCTTACTTGTATGGGTCACAAGCAGTAGAAAAATTTTATTTAGAAAAATCAAAAAACCTTTTTAGTCATGGCTCACTTCAGCCTTCATAGTATGCTCCTTTTCGTAAAATGATCCATGCAAGGAGATACACTTACACTTGCATTTACACACAAATACACACACTCTCTCGCTTTTTGAAGTCTAATCTGGAATATTGCAGGTACTACGCAATCGTCAACCCGATTCGTCGGCACGTGGCTGGTCTTTCAACGAAGCCGCTGACTCTACTCACCGTGACCCTCATATGGTTGCTGGCAACAGGTCTCGCTATGCCGGCCGTCTTGTATTCCCACCTGCCAACAATGCCCCTCAAGAACAACGAGACAATATGCGTCTGCAGCCCATTCCCTAAGGAATTTGGTAATTCTTTTCTAATACAAGCCATCATTCTACATCGATTGCATGACTCGTCCCTCTGAATTGCGTCTTCATAGCTTCTTATTGACTGTTTTCCATTTCCTGCACTATCTGTCTACTCTGAGCTCCTTCTTACTCTTTTCTGCGGACAATTTTTTTTATTTTCTCGTGCTCGAGACCTTTTTTTCCCTTCGTTGGCTACCGATGTTTTCACAGCCACCTTTCTCTTCGTTTCTTTTTTTTTTTTTTTTCATTCAATCCACTGTTCGAACAAACGTGCTTTATTGGAAATACCTTCTGGAATACGCTAGAGATGCGACAACGAGGGAAGCTTGAACTTTAAAAGTGCTGCAAGGCACACTTTTCTGCTGCCAACCCCTTCGACATCTGATAGACTTGGACGGCATTTTCATATGCCACCACTGCGGTCGTCTACTTCTATTTTTTCTTCTTCTTGAGGGACATTGAAGTTTTTTACCGTAGCCTGATGTACTTTACTTTGCGTTTGCTAATACAATTTTGGTGTCAAGGGTACCATTTAATGGTTTCTTTAACATTTGTTTTGCAATTGTTGTGTTTTATTTTTTTTCAATTTATTTGGTTAGATTTAGGTTAGTAGCTGGCTGTTGTCTGCTTTATTTATTGAGCATCTGTTTCATTATCTAATAATAGAAAACTATCTAGTAATAGAAAACTATTTGTTTTTAAAAAATTTCTCTTTTTGTTGGTCTTAAAATTATATTGAAATACAGGTCGGACGCATAAATAATTAAAATGAGTATGTACATTATTGAAGTAAAAACATATTTTGTCAAAAAATATACACCTAGGTTTGCTGCAGTCATTCATTTACTATAAGTTTGGTAGACTTTTTATGACATAAAATTCATGCAAACAAGTAAAAAATAAAAACAATAATTGGGAAGCAGTGGTAGTTTTCATGGAAAAATTATTAAAATTTTATGGTGTTAAATTATACAAAACAAACATTACAAAAAAAAGTTACAATATGAATGCATATTTTACTTTACCAAGTTATGTTTTCTTGTAGAAGTATTTTAATCAGAAATCGAATGTTGGAATGAAATATTGCAAATGTAATTTCTCAATACTGCAAGCTCAACTCACATTTTTTTCCACAAAAAAAAAAAAAAAAAAAAAAAAAAGAAATCACGAATTTTTTATGTATATATAACTCACCAAATTTTCGCATAGTTTCAGAATCATTTTTTGTTATGCTCGCTCACATGCAAAAGTTTTTTAATGCATTATTTCAAAGTGTCTTCTTTATTTGAGATATACTTTTGATTGACCGTCAATTGTTATATGACAAAAGAAAATGCAGTGGTTGTGACCACCGAGGAATACTAATCGAAGTCTTTTAGAGAATGTACGTGGTATCTTTTGCTCTTTGAAGGAGTAGAAGTGTACGCAAGTCACGATTTTCTTTAATGCATTTATTTTCCAGGATTTCATGAAATCCAATATTGAAGTTATTGTATTACATAACTTTAAAAACATAAATTTAATAATATTTTTGAATATTGGATATGCCATATTTTTAAATAAATTTTATTGCCTTTCTACGAACATGACAATTATTTTATTTTTGGATGGTACTTTAAAATATATGGTTGTATTTATTTGCATATGTCGATACTGAAAGCAATGTAAAATTTCTCTGCACTTATCAAAGGAATTTCATTATTATTATTGTTATTATTATTATTTTTTTTATACAATCAGTTAATAAAAAATGTAGATTATATGCATGCTCCCGTGATATAATTAAGTGGTTAGAGTTTTAACGATTAAGTATTGCAACATCTTTATGACAAGCATGAGAACCGAGAGTTGTTTGTAGTTACACTAGTCGTGTGTGTAAGTACCAGCTTCAAGCTACATTGCACGAGAGTCTAGCAAATATCGGAATTTTAAGAAAATCATTCGCGTTTAAAAAAATGATTTAATTGAAACGAAAACTTATTTGAACCAAAAGAGAGAGTAAATGGTTACTTTGTTAAAAATCCAACGAAGTCCAACAGTGCTAGATTTTGTGCATGGTTGGCTTGGAGTAGGCGCGATATAATATTTTAAAAACTTTTGTTGTTGTAGATTATTACTAGGATTAAGTAAAAATAAATATACAATGTTACGACTTTTTTTTACCTTAAATTAAAATACCATAAAAATATATCGTGAAAATATCTGGAATCATGAGCTCTTCCAGTATTCATTACTTTTTTGACAACATTTCAAAGCTATCGCCATCACTACAAATGATCTCAAAGTAGTGTCACATATATTTATAGGCACGTATTATAAATACAAGTACTTGAAATGATTTTACAAAGTCACATTTTTTTGTTCATTTAACAATACTGTAATTAAAGAAGGTCAATCAAAAGCTCATCCTACAGCCATGATAGTAATAATAATAATAATNATAATAATAACAATGATGATGATAATAATAATGATAATAATAATTTTTCTGCAGGTTATTTTAGATTGATTTAACTGTAATAATGGTCCATTACTTTTTGCAGCTTTTTTTTTTTTTTTTAAAGTTGAGTTGACATTGTACGATATCTAATTTGGTGTCCTGTTTATAGGAAGAAGCTACGAAAAAGGTATGGTACTCTTCAAATTTCTCATGTACTATGCAATACCTCTGTGCATAATATCGGGATTCTACCTTGGAATGGCCCGTCATCTTGAACTGTCCACGAGGAACATGCCAGGCGAGCAGCAGGCAGCGCCTCATCAGTGCGAGCAGATAAAGGCACGAAAAAAGGTCCGTCTGCATGTGTACCCACTTCTCTGCTAAGGAATCCCAAGTATTTCGATCCTCTCAGAAATGTATCTTATTGCAACGCGGTAGATGTTACACAGGCGATCGTGCTTGGATTAACCAGCTTTTTTTACTCCGTGTATTATCACACGAGAAAGTATGTAATCTCGTGTAATGGTATACTCACGCTTTTTTTTTTTTTAATAAGAGTTTAGCGACTTAGAATAAAATCCACGTGGCTGTGAAAATTAAAATGAAGCATACAAAAATTCTATGAAATAGTATATTTAAGTACTATAATGTTTAATTTTCTCAAAAAAATTATCATACTCGTTTATCCTTTTATTCGACTTACTTTTGGCACTTGAAGTGTTTATGTCACGTTAGAAAGATTTGCCGACTACGTGGATGATGAACATTTTTATTATAATGTTGATGGATTAAAAGAAAAAAAAAAGAAAAAAAAAGATCATGTATGGATCCAATCAATACTAACTAGTGCAAAAAAAATTTGTTTTAGAATTCACTAGTTTATTTGAGAAAAAATGAAGATAAATATGTTATTATGATTAAAATTGCGGTCGTAATACAAGTTAAACATATGATGGATTTAAATATCTATTTTAATTAGAAATATGTCTAAGACCGTGACCTTTTTTTATATTATCATAATTATCATAATTTAAAATCTTAAATATTTTAATAACCTATTATAATTTTTCTTAAATTTAAATTTAACAAAGTAAAGTGTAACATTTATTTGGTATTTGTTAAAAACTAACGATGATGTTTTTCAAGATCTAACGTTTACTTTATTATTCATTGCAGGTCGGAAAAATGGTGATATGTTTTGTAATAATTTTCTTCATTTGCTTTCTCCCGTACCACGTGTTCATGCTGTGGTTCCATTTTTATCCGTTATCTAATGATAATTACAACGATTATTGGCACGCTTTTCGCATAGTTGGCTTCTGCTTGAGTTTCCTTAATAGTTGCGTCAATCCTATCGCACTCTACTTCGTCAGCGGTACATTTCGCAAGAGGTTTGTACACCATTATTTTTAAAAGCATTAATTTTACCCTCGTAGCATCATGTGCCTCATCCTGCCATTTGGTCATAAATTTAGCACCTCCAACAACAGTTTTTCACGGACACCATACCATACACGGATGACCATACAAACAAATGCTGTTGTAGCGTGCATGCTTTTTTTTTAATTCTCTTTTATTTGCATCTAAATATAAATGGTGTGTTGCAAGAGCTTGTTTATAAAAATCATAGAAAATTGTGGAAAATATACATTTTAATATTTTTTGGGAGAAAACTACTGATTTATCAGCCCGCGCGCGCACACATACACACAGACACATATACATTTGCTCCAAACTTTGTGCTCTTTTTATTTGTGTAAATGACACTATTCAGAAAGAATAGTACACTAGAAGTACATCTGTCGTGAATTGTGACGCAGGCGTATATACGTAACGTACATACTTCACGACTTATTTGTAGCAGCTCCATCTGGGTGAAAAATCTCAATGCATTTATAATAATAAAGTTTTGCCTCGAGATTCTAAATCGATGTGAGAAAGCGGTTTTGCATAGAGATTGGTAAATAACGTCAAAATCGATTTTATTTCTTACTTACTTGCTAGTATGCGAACTGGGAAGCTTATTTACATGACAGGGCCTTCTAGCGCGGACGCGATATTTTTGACATATTGTTATACCAAACGTGCGAGTTATGGATTATGCGCACCGTTGTATATGACTTTGAGTACCTTCCCATCGGAGCACTGAAGAAAAACTGCATTTCGATGAATAAATACTTCAATTTTAAACTGACCGTGTAGTCACGTTTCAGTTTATTCAGTTGAAATGTGTGAAACGGACGTAATATTATGACAATAAAATTTAATATTTTTATTTTCTAAAATGTGCTTCAATGTGACTGTTAAATTTTCATTCCTCGATGTCTCCGTTACGGCGTACGCCAAATATTAAACTTAAAAAAACTGTGTCAGGTCAATTACATAATAATACTTGTGCAATAAAATTATATATTTAGTAACATTAATCTGTATGAATATATTTTAAAGAATTTTTTTTCTTCCTCTTTTTCGTTTTTTATTTAAACTCACCTTTTGTTTTTATATTTTTTGATTTAGAAATAAATATTCACACAGCTGTTTTTTCGAGATGCGGCTTTTCTGCCAATATCCAAAGGGGAACATTTTTATTACTTGTTGCACTTGTAACGTTTACGTTCAAAACTAAAGAAAGTATTTAAATCAATACGAAAGCGTAAGAATAGTTGGTAATACTCAAATTAGTTGATAGTGATGGATTTTTGGCACGTTTACCAAATAATTTTAGTGTTATACATATTAACTATTTTCTACGATCTCATGGGTCTTACTGTAAAAAAAAAGAACCCAAGTAAATAGTAAAATAATAGATAATGTAAATGATTTAGAGCTTTTAGCTTTTGAGCTTCCGTAAATGTATTAAGGAGGCAAAGGTAATCAATCCCAGACCGGATACTGATAAAACTATACGATAATCCAAAAATAAACCAAGCGATAAGTCTGCTACTTTGTCCATTCCGAGTCACAAAAAAAATGGGTCGGTGGTATCACACAAATACACACGGGCACATAAAAGCTCGCTGTGTGCATGAATTGTTAGATGTTTTTATATATACGTACAATATCGGTGAGTAATTCGTGAAAATTTATTATCAGGTTCAACGAGTACCTGTGCTGTTGCTTGCCAAGCGTGCGGCAAGCAACGACCACCCGAGGAAGGTTCCCGAGGACGAGAGGCGAGGCGAGTACGTTCTACGAGACGAGCTTCAACTCGACCTTCCGGAGGCACACCCAAGAGCTCAACTCGACGATTCTTCTGAGCTATCCGAGCGAGGCGGGCAAGCCTACCTGAGTTAGCCGAGAGCTCCACTGATGCCTCGAGTGAGACCTACCGGTATGCCAATGCCATGAGTTTGGCTCGACTGCTGTTGCTGCTGCTGCATGGTGATCCCTGAGGATGGGCCCTCACGTCTGACTTTGCGACTTTATTGTCGTTACTTCGGTGTTTGTGTTGTTGGATTGATTAGTGATGAACTATGATACGGTAATTGGTTGGCCGAGCGATAATTGTTGAGCTCCAGTATACTATTTTGGCTTTTGTCATTATAGCTGATTAGTTGTTTTTTTTTTTTTTTTTATCGCCAAGAGTCGTTGTGATAAACAAAAGAATATTAACTACGTTTCCGTAAGTTTATCAATAACAAGTAAATTACTTTCTCCACACCACAGTGGTTCTGATTAAAGGAGAGACATTTTGATAAATTACTCCTGAACGAAGATCAGGATCATTACAATCTGTAAAGGAAGAATACATCATTTATGGAATACAACAAATAGTAGCACTATTTCTGGCTTTCAAACAAAAAGAAGCACCATTAAATTCTCGTGGTTGAAAAGTAGTATGATTCACCGTACTTTTACTTTTAAAAATAACCATTACGAAATAAAAAAACGCCACTTTGACATAACTCATTACTTTCTCCACCCCAGGCCTTGCTTAGAGAATAGTAAGCTGATCTGTTAGGGAAGCATGACGAGCAAGATTTGTAATGTTAAGGTGGCGTAGGCGGTTGCTACAATAATTATAGTTATTTTGATAAAACCAAAGTACACGATCAAGAAATTGCCAGAAAACTAATGTGAAATTATAACTGTAAAAATTGGAAAATATTGCGAGGCAAGCCAGATTAGTATTTTATAATTTTCTTCTGATTTTCTCTTAAGTTAAGTCATTGACCCTATATTTTTATGAATTTAATAGATTCATTGTAAAAAAATACACAAAAACTATTTTAAATTTTTTAGGTTAATCAAAGATTTTCGCAAATATAGTCGATTTTTTTACCACTGTCCATAAGAGTAGGTGTTAAACTGGTGAATTTTCAGTAGCGATTTGCAAAAAAATTAAGTCGTTGACCCCGGTATTTTCTTATCGCAAATGAATTTGACACACTTTATTTACATGATTCAAGGATTTCAGAGGTTTTGGTCAAGCCGATAAAAATCGCCCAAGCCACCTGAAGTGATTTCATATGTGACTAAAGCAACTTCCATATTTGAATTTTCCGCGAATTTCCCGGTCATATTTGAGAGCACTGCGAACTTCAGATTTTGCTCGTTGTACTGCCTCCTGGCAATTGAGTTTGCACATTCATCATTTTTATTCAACAAGTCGTGGTTATTAATATCAGAGTCCCCTAGATCCTTGAAGTTTTTGCTCACAACCCTATTTTTAATAGATTCGCGTTAAGAACGTCATTTATACAATAAGCTTGATAGAAAATTAAATTTTTCTGATGGATTGCAAAATTTATTCAAAATCTTGATGTGATCTTATTATTTTCACTGTAGCTGGTGTCTTGAAAATTCAGATATCTTTATTGTATGTAAATCAAAGACTTTTTCAATAAGCCTTCATGGTTGAGTTAATAATTTATACAACTAAAATTTTTTTTTTTTTCTTATTGTATTGAAGTCCAATATCTTTATACATATTGTAAAATAAAATAAAATAAAATATTGTCTAGTCAAAGTATTTAACACGTATTATAACCGTTGTGAGTAATGTTATTTTTATTGTTAGTTAGTTGTTTTATTCTATACATGAACACAAATACTGATGTACCAGAATATGTTCCATTTTTACTATAATTCTATATATTTTTGAGAAAACTATTATTTTTTTAATAAAATAGTATAAAAATAAAATAAGATCCTACAAACAAAAAAATTAAGATAAGAATTTTTAACTATAGTGTACATAATACAGGAATATTATCTTTTGTGATGGTAAATTGAATCAAAGGCTATGGGGAACGAATTGTGTGCTACTCTTTTTTCGGGAACAATGATATTGCTATTGTTAGCTAGTAAATTATGGATTGGGGGTTTTTTTTTGTCAAGGGGCTAAAAATGATACCATTTTTCTTTGAAATCCGTAGATAGTGCTACTTACTCTTTGTTCAAATCTACATGGTGCCAGAAGCTTTATCCGAGGTAGTGATACGATTGCTAGTGACTTTTCTCCCAAGGAGCTACTCAATTCTGAGGTCTGAAAATGTATGCAGCGTTTTCGAAAATATGATAAAAACTTACCTGTATAACTGTGTATACATATAGTAGTGTCGTCAAGTATATGTAGACCAATTCAGTACAATTAGGATAGCCTAAATACAGAATGAGCTACGCAGTTTTAAGAAATGAAAATTTATTTTTTCATAGTAAGTTGAAATCAAAATTACGAAGCTGCTGACCATGGATGTGAAAATTAGATAGTACCCGAAAATCATAATAAAATTGTTGCTGAATAGTTTGATTTCATATTAAAAAATGAAAACTATACGTTTTTATTTTCATAAGAAGTTTAATGACCCTACTGTGTTAAAGAGTTTTAATAGTTAGAAGGAGAAAAGAGAATTGCGAGAGCTTCGATAAAATTGTTTTAATTTCACAGAATGTACATACATTTTATGAAACTTGTTATGTTGTAAATGTTTACAAATCTATTAGAATTTATTCAATTTGTATATTGTATATAATCAAGAAACTGTGAAAATCTTGAATTGCTGCAAATATTTACATTTGTATAATCGTATCTACAGCATTCGTTAGGCCACAGCGTAATTTTGTACAAAAAATTCGTAAAATTTCATCACATGTAGTTAAAAAATTTTTGGACTCTTCATATGACATTCAACTTCTCGTACCTGTACATAGTCTGCAAAAGGATTATTTTAGCATGAGGACATGCATTTTGCGCACTAGTGCAAGAAATTAATACTTCTTACACAGCAGTTTCCGCACAAATGTAAAAAAAATGCGAAAATCCCTCCAGCAGTTGTAAACTCATTGATATACATGTAAAATTTGTAGCTAATATTGTCCGATTGAAATATTTTCAATCACTAAGGTTTTTTGAAACTCCGAATATTTAACGATTGGTAACATCATCGAACGGGAATGCAATTATGCTGTGCATAATACTTAAAACTCGATGTATTCAAGTTATATAATTAGTAAACTACTCTCGAATCTTTTCACTAAAACGCATTGAAAGCCTTTACTGAAATGCCAAGGTACATTCAAATGCTCTAAAGTATTATAAAATTATAAAATCATCAACTTGTACAAGCTATTAATACATGTTTAACTTTAATAAAAAATTAACTATCGTTATTTGCAGTGTGTTCTAAATTGTGAAAAAACAAGGTAACTCCTAATAATGGAAACACAGTTTACAACGTAGTTTAACACGTATTTTAATTAAAACAAGAACATTTCATGAACATTTATAAGTTTAATGACTGCTTAGATCCAGCAAAACTAATTAATATAAAACTTCGAAACACAATATTAAAATATGTTAAGTGAAAATAGCAAATAAAATAAAAAAGCGGATGTAAGACTTGCAAGATTGTTTAGTAATGTAATGTCTGACTAAGTACATTTTTTTTTCTCCCCAAAAACAATTTTTTATATACGTATAGCAACATCTTGATGATACAAAGTTTTTATTACTGAACTGACTTATTATTATATTTCACTGAAAAGTGATATCGAGGATATTTTTTATCTTTTATCTTGTACGCTAATGTGAGAAGAAAAAACGTTGTTTTATTATTTACTGTGACAGCTGTTGCAGCTCAAACAGTCTTTCTATACGCTCTTATCGTTATCTACATGATTGCGTTCAGACAGCACTCAAATGTATTCACGTATTTTTTGCTACGCTCGCCCAGGTATACGTATTATAAACTACGCAGTTATTAGTAGGTCACACAATTCACTTAAATTCTTGTTTATAACAATACGTCATTTTTTGCTTGTTGCTTTGGAACGTTGTATCTTTTGTTGGGCTCAAGGGGCACTTGACAATTATATTCTGAATTGCTTGATCATAAGTCAAGTAACAGTTTTTCATTTTTTAAATTTTTGCAAAAGATTGATTGATATTATAAAAGTGATCAGAGATTGTTGTTTTTCGGGTCATGTGCAGCCACAGAATCCTTACATTCATACTTATTGATGAGGCTCTTGATACGATTATCCCTTGAACGAGGTTTTGTGATTGGATGATCTACATTGGGCTCAGAATTTTTTTTTCGGTGTTCCTGTTTATCTGCCCGTCTATCTGCTGTTTCCTTCAAAATGCTACTCCTTTTAATGGAGTTCTGGATGCACTCTTCAATAGTACTCATCAAGGAGTTATAATAAGGCTCTTTATTTACATCACCATATTTCTGATCCTCGATTTGGTTAAACTCTGATTCTTTGGCTTGCTCGTTCGATGCCATCGGTAAGCAGTTGTTTTATTTTAAGAGATGATTAATGAAATACAACAATGGAATATTTCCAGTTAAATTTTAAACTATGAGTCTTACAGTATTGTTCGGTGCAGGGAACTGAAAAAAAAATTCATACGATGTCTTTTGGAAAGAAACGGGCAAAGTAGGTATCAAGTGAGGAGTGGGGAGCCAAGAAGAGAGGGGGAAAAAGAAATAAAGACAACATTTCTATTTGCCAACAGCTATAAAATATGAATGGCCGTGTGTGTATGTGTACATTCGACCTCATTTTCGATTGTAAGCTTTTTTTTAAAATCAAGCTCTTTGATTTAACAAAGTTCATTCTTTTTTTTCTGAAAAATAAATTAAAAATGTAGTTCGTCCATAACATACCTATGTCAGATAAGCTGTAGAAAGAGGAATTGGTATTTCATGGGCAATAGGACCATATCTCGGTCTTTATTATTTTTAATTATGAACATAGTGGTGGGCTTTATTCTGCTCCAAGCTACCAGAATAGGTGAATAAGTAATTTACACACACCTATCTAGAAATAATTAAATTTCGTCTATTTGTAACAAACGGCTAATAAACCGTGATACTAAGAAATTTCTTCCCTTATGTGTACATCAAATTTCATACGACGTACGTATCCCCTTAATTATACAAAAAAGTGTGTGACCAAAGGTAGTCCAGTTTTTCACTTCATCGCAAAACAAGTTAATGTATATAATTTTCAAAGAATGTTCATTGTAGGCTTTCAAAACATTCGATGAAACTTCTTTTCAGGAGTAAACCATAGTACGGGAGATAATAGACTCAGTACCTCAGATGATTCCACTGATGTTGTCTAAAGATGCAATAAAATAATTATGTTGCGGGTATCTCCTTGCAGTTCCTCTACCAATTGATGCCACAGACTTTTTACGCTCTCTGGAGAATAGCTGGTGATACCCTTATCGATATTGATATACATTGGAGTGAAAATCTTGTCTACCTTTAAATTTTCGTAGTAGCAGATCACGCAAAAATTATAATACTAGAGTTAGAAATTGAAATTTGACTGACGCGTAGTCTCGTGTCATTTTAATCATTGACATTTTCAACTAATACATTTTATTTCTACTGGCCAGAAGTGAATTATGGTTAAAGAGATTAATCACACGTATAGATTTTTAAGATAAATACCGTTGAAACTTTGAACGTATATTCCATATACTATAAAAATATCCCACACAAAATGTCAGATCGTTTCGCTTTACTGATTTTATATATTTAATTTTTATAAAATTTTAAATCAACTTGTACTTTTATGAACTGATTACGTAAAATGGAATTTATAAGGAAATGATCTGAAAAAATTTCCCAATTTTTTTATATGATAAAATACTGTTTGATAAATATGATATTGAATTTTCAAACGGATTTACAAGTTTGTTTTGCAATGAAATAAAAAAGCAAGGATTAAGTCCTCATCTCACGGAACTTTTACGACACTAACAATGATGAACGTCCTTAACTATTTGAAATGTCTATTAACAACGTAACGTTTGTATACCATTTTACAAATTTTTCAAAACTATATGGATTTTCAGTTCTTTTTAATCATACATAACAATCTTTTATTACACTTTTTAAACGCAAATAATAATATGAATTATTACATAATGTATTACATGTATACTGGACGTGTATAAAAAGTGTTCATTAAAAAAAAAAAAAAAAAAAAAAACCAATAAAATCTGTGAAACGTTTTACAAAAATGTAAGTTTTTGAGAAAAAAATGGATGAAAAATAAAATTCTTAAAATTTGTAGCGTTTGAAAATGTTGTTTGCAAATTCAGACAAGTAGTCATTAAACATACATGACTGACCAACCAAGGTCGAGTACAGACAAAAACTTAATATCATGCAGAGTAACGTCCAAGTGCTATCTACTTCTAACAAACATCAACATCTCATAAAAATTTTTTTGAGTTCCACGTTTGTTTTTTCTAAATGTTCGCAGAAATACAAAAAATTCACTTGTTACGTGAAAATTTCTGCCATCTTTACTTATGGGTTTTTAAATAAATGTGAATGATATATACTTCTAAATATAATATGAGTTTAAAAAATCAATTTCTGAGGTCAAGAGAACCATAGCATCAACTCAATTATCTTTAATATGCACTAGAAACACAATAAACATTTTAATATTGATTTTTCTAACAGTATAAGTCACCTTCAAATAAATAATTAACTTAAAAAATATTACAACGCTATTTTTTTTCCTGTTATTAATTTTACGTAGAAGTGTTTTAGAAGAAGGCCTCGTATTTTTGACCTTATCAATTTGTCATTGCCAAACATTAGGACTATACATTACATATTCTTAGCATATGTTAAATTGACTATTTCATTAATTATTCATAAGTAGACCAAAACTATGAGGATATTTGTACTAACATATCTTGATCAACATAATTAAACTACTCAATACGATTTTCCTGGCATTAAAAGAAAAATAAAACCCTACCTGAAATTTAGTTTAAAAACTGTATATTAGTATGGATGGTGATGAAGCAATTTGGCACTAGAAATTTAAGAATGTCATTAACCATTGAAGGGGCATTATCGGCATTAGTAGTAAAACTACAAATAGAAGTTGTATTTTCAATTTTATCAATTAGTCTCATCCATTAAATTACATAATATGGAAAGAGTAAAAATGTTGCACATATATTTAAAGTTCCCTTTAGTTTATTGTTAATTTCAGACTATTCTTTTATCCACTGTATTAAATTTGCCATGATAAATTTCTGAAATATGTTATCAGAGCCAAAATTTTTATTGATTTGTATTGGAGATATTTCAGTTTTTTTCAAATTTTGTGCTTATGTGTTGCAGGGCATTAAAATACTCGAAACGCTTTTAGATATTCGATAAGCATTTCGCAAGGGTCTTTTTTCGGTTTTTCAAATATTACAAACCAGTGTACAGTGGGTGTTTGGGTATCTAAGTATGAAATTTTACTTCTATGGCATTCTATAGCTGACAATATACATATTATAAACATACCTTCTATGAAACGATATTGTTTACAAAGGTGGTGCAATTCTCGGTGGAATAAGTACGTTGGAGAATATGTACGTTAATTGGGTGTCGTTTCGGTAAATATTTTTATATTTACTAAATAAACAATTATAAAGAATGTATTACACAAAAGAGTAGGTGTTAAACTGGTGAATTTTCAGTAGCGATTTGCAAAAAAATTAAGTCGTTGACCCCGGTATTTTCTTATCGCAAATGAATTTGACACACTTTATTTACATGATTCAAGGATTTCAGAGGTTTTGGTCAAGCCGATAAAAATCGCCCAAGCCACCTGAAGTGATTTCATATGTGACTAAAGCAACTTCCATATTTGAATTTTCCGCGAATTTCCCGGTCATATTTGAGAGCACTGCGAACTTCAGATTTTGCTCGTTGTACTGCCTCCTGGCAATTGAGTTTGCACATTCATCATTTTTATTCAACAAGTCGTGGTTATTAATATCAGAGTCCCCTAGATCCTTGAAGTTTTTGCTCACAACCCTATTTTTAATAGATTCGCGTTAAGAACGTCATTTATACAATAAGCTTGATAGAAAATTAAATTTTTCTGATGGATTGCAAAATTTATTCAAAATCTTGATGTGATCTTATTATTTTCACTGTAGCTGGTGTCTTGAAAATTCAGATATCTTTATTGTATGTAAATCAAAGACTTTTTCAATAAGCCTTCATGGTTGAGTTAATAATTTATACAACTAAAATTTTTTTTTTTTTCTTATTGTATTGAAGNTATGAATTTTCAAAAATACAATTTACTTACGAACCACTGAACGAGGTTCAAAAAACTGCTTGATATGTTTTTTAATGATTTTTTTTTTATTTTTACGTATATTCTTTGTATCTTATCATTTTTTTTGCGCAAAATACAAAAAATCGATTTTTACCATTTTTTGCGATTTTTTTACCACTTGCCTGACCTTGGTTTGGATTTTACAGTGAAGATGTTGCTTTTGAGGCTATTATGTTCCAAAAAGAAATTTTTGAACCCAAATTATTAATTTTACTTTTAAAAAATCTAATTTTATCTGACTAAAACGAAATTTTAGAGTGACGTGGGCAATTGTTGATACTTGTGAGTCTAGGTATTTAATAACCATAAATGATATTGTACAGCATTACGACTTTCTGGCAGTAAATTTATTATTTCATAATATAGATAAATGGATCAACTTGAAATGGGAACAAAACAAACTAATATTTTAGTTAAATGACACAATTTCTAATCTGCTTTTAACTTTTATTTTCATATTCTGGTATGTTATCCTTGAGATCAGAATAAAATGCAAAAAGCGTTGACTGAACCGTAAAACTTCCAGAAACTTGCATTACAGAAACTTTCTGGCATAGTGCTGAGACGATAAATTCAATTATTAATGGATCGTAGAGAAGTATTGAAAGACCACACCAGTTTTGATATCTGGAAGAAAAAATACATCCATGTTTAGTGAAAACTGTACTTTTTTTGAAGTTTGTAGTTGTATATAGTGCATTAAAATAAAGGTTTTAAGTTTTATTTTTTCTTTGAGCTATAATATACATTGTTGTTTATCGTGATTGTCTGGAAAGTTAGATACTGATAATTTTAAATCATACATCAATGAAAACCGATATTTCACGCGGTTTTCGTAAACCGTTCAACCAGCTATTGATATCACTGGCGCAATTTCTATATATACGATTGATCGTCGGCAGCATACATTATAGCCTCATGACGATGATAAATACACACATACATAGTCGTAAGGACACAATTCTTTTTTTCTTTACGTAATCTTTCTACAGCCACTTATTACAAATTACGTGCATACATATATTTAAATGTATCTTGGAAGATCGTCGTTTGTTTAAAACCCCCGCAGCCCCTTCCCAACCCGACCGCAATCATCTACATTGATTCTATCGTTTTGTCCCTGTTTTCAAACAAATTTTTTATTTTTTATTATAGAGACCCACTACAGCTTTTTCACAGATGAAAAGAAGCCCCCACAATTTTATTTGTTGATTACCTCCGTTTTCTTATTGTTATAAAAATTTTTCTTAGATAATTTGAATTCCATTATTAGATTTTAAACACAATAATTTATGTATATGAGTAATTTAGGTTATTAGGTGTTGGATTATTAAACTCAACTGTCTACCCATCATCTTATTTGTATAATTCCGTTTTCATTCATATTAACTAAAGTGTCATTTTAATAACTGAATAAAGATTTATCATTTTAATAACTGTAAAAGAAGATACTATTTAACTCTAAAGCCAACCGGTAATGAAAATGTCGTGCTTCATGAAGATGTTTAGTGGATCTTGAGTGCGTTTCTCAGTCTTTAAGCTAAGTTGGTGGTTGGTATCATCTATTTAATACATATATAAGCTACATTTGTATCAAAACATGGCCATGTTGCGTTGGCAAGGGAGCCTGTACATAGATAAAATAAATGTAGGCCACAGAATTTATTCAATGACTCGAAATTGCACTCGTGATCCACTAAATACCTTTATGATGCACGACATTTTCAGAATCTGTTTGTTCTCAACATAAACTGTATATTTTTCTATAATTTTAAATTAAATTAAAAGAGCAGTGCAGCAGAGCATGTTAATAGTTACTGTTGTATCAAACGTGTATGTTTGAAAAAGTATTTATTTATTTCAAACTATCACTTTCACTCATACGAGTTTGCTCTATCTTGCGGACACATTACACTTTTTTAGCATAATTCAAAATATTTTAAATTCAATACCAATTCATTTAATTGACGTATACAATAACTCTACATCAAAATTAGCAAAGGTGTAATCTACTGCAGTTCTGCACTATACGGTACCGCTTTATTTTCACACTTATACGTATATATTATACGGTAGAAGTGTGTGCAGGTTGGTAAGCGTAAAAGTCAATCACGAATCTTAGCCAAATAAACATACGAGAGGTTATACACAATACATTTTCTCTGTGTACCTTCAGACATGACAGGCCAGAGTAGCAGTTTCACAATATATTTGTACATCTCTACAATACCTAGCAGGGCTGAAGAACGCAATATGTTGAGAAAAGTCGATTTGTATATGTTTTCAGTGTAAAATCAATGAATTATCCATATACTTGCCTGTGCGTAGATCTCAAAATTCAAGGGACAAAATCCTCCAGCAGTTAAGATGCACGGCTTCAAGCATCTGAATCTCATGATTTTCAGTAATATTTTTGATCTTTCGGATAACTTGTACCATTCACCCATGCAACTGTAAAAAATGGCTGAGATAAACTATTATTGAAATCGTATTAAATATACGCAATGAGGGATTTTTTCAGTATCCTATTTATACCACTACACTGGGTGAAAAAAACCAGAAATTTTATAGTGACAGTACAGACAAAAATTACTGTGCAGTTCGGTAATCGTGGGACAAAACGTCGCGTCGGACTATTTACCGAGCCATCCACTAAATTTTACCGTGCAGCACGGTAAAAATTGTCGTCCACACGACAAAATTTTCCTGTACAAGTTGACAAATCCCAACGATATTCCAAATCATATTATTTTTAATCAGATTTATTGTATTACACTCTTACCACAAAGATTTGATTTGCTAAATACGAAATAAATTATACTTCTTTATCATACAATTATCTACACGTAAGTACCAATGCACGTATTGCGTTGAAAAATATACATAGGTATGTACATACGTATAGTTGTAGTATAGAGAAGGCAACAACATACACGCAACCTCAAAAAATTCCCGATAAAATGAAAAAAAATTTCGGGTACAACTTTTCATATTGAGATTATGGTGGGTACCTACATGTACGTCAACACTTGTTTTGAGGAAAGTTCGTTAATTTGTATTAAACATATACATCATTGTACGCACCTTCGTTCTACGACCATGATGTTGGCTCGTGAATACTTCGAAAAATAATTACGTCCTCCAACAAGTATGAAAGAAGTTTGCCATCTGCGCTTCAACTTTCATGTTTCTCATGTCACCACTCATGCACCTTTTCTATACTATAACTATACGTATGTACATACCTATGTATATTTTTCAACACACTACGTCCATTGGTACTTACGTATAGATAATTGTATGATAAAGAAGTAGAATTTATTTCTTATTTAGCAAGTCAAATCTTTGTGGTAAGAGTGTAATACAAAAAATCTGATTAAAAATAATATGATATGGAATAGCATTGGGATTTGTCGAGTTGTACAGGGAAATTTTGTCGTGTGGACGACAATTTTTATAGGTGCAGACGAAAATTTTTACCGTGCTGCACGGTAAAATTTAGTGGATGGCTCGGTAAATAGTCCGACGCGACGTTTTGTCCCACGATTACCGAACTGCACGGTAATTTTTGTCCGTACTGTCACTATAAAATTTCTGATTTTTTTCTCTCAGTGTACAGACAAAGAAAAAAATCTTGACATTTTTTGATCCAAGTATAATTTATAATTCCTTAATTTTTTTGGGTTAGGAGGCTAGATTGTTCACTACTAAGCTATCGAAACTTTAAAATATTGTTAATATCTAAAATTATAGAGGTATGATTTTTAGTAATAAAAAATGTATTCACGTTGATATAAATAAATCGTTGCTTTCGTCCATTAGTAGTTGCCCAGGCCAATTCAGCATAAATAACATTACGGTTATAGCCACTTCAAACATGCTTAACCTTACTGTATTCATAAGTATTTCTTGTTCCATTATCTATAAAAATATAAAGTAATATAACTACTTCTTGGTACGTTACTCTTTATTGCCTTGTTTAAGGACATTTTCAAGTTTCCTTGTTTATTACGCTAGTAAAAAAATAAAAATTCATTTTTCATCAACACACGAATGAAAGTGTAAAGTAGTTGAGTTTGCGCTAAAACTCAATTTTTTTATCCAAAGCCCTTGATAACAACTTTTACTAGTGCGAAAGATATTACCATGTTGAAATTAATTTATTTTTATTTATCAGTATTACCACTCTAATATCAGTTTTCTAGTTGTTTTCGTAGATTACTGTTATTTACACCATAATGATTACATATTAGATGTAAATGTGTTTTCCAAAAACGTGAAACAACGGGACTTACAACTCTATAGTTGACCACACATGAATCTAAAACCTAAACTGCAGTCATCAAAACTGATGTTTTTATATCTTAAAATATTTCTTAAATAATATACGTGTACAGTACATAGTACATATTGCACTATAAGGGCAGAAAATTGAAATTCCTGTACTGTTAGATATTATCTCGCAGTGCAGGATTTTAAACATTTTGTATATTAAGTGCTGATTATTTTTCTTTATATCTAGTCGATTGCACGTTTATAACTCATCGAAAAACAATTTATTTACACTACAGCTGACCCTGATAGGCGGGACTTTATTTTTTTTTTTTTTTTTTTTTCAGTACTTAAACTGACATTATACATTTTTATTTTTTTGTAATAATCGATTTTTATGAGTATACATAACAATGCGTTTTTTTCATATAACTATAAAACCAGGCCTTGAAGTTCTCAGAGTTATATTACAAGTTATGCAACATAGAATAATGAATAATAATTTCCAAATACTGAATTAATAAATTTTGTTGTAGGCCATAATATCACATTTCGTATTAAATGACTCATGTAAAACCACGTACTTAATCTTTATAGATCGCTTGTTCTGGTTGAAGTCAATTAATTTATTAACAATGATCGAGTTCAAATGAAACATATGTAATAAGTGATAATTAAACTTATCAGTTTTCTTGTAAACAGGACTCTTGGCAATTCTTGACTATTCTATAAAAATATTAGTGAAATGTAGACTTACAATAATTGGTCCAACGCTGAGTAACACAAATAAAGTGATCAAACACATGCCAAATAATCCATTGAACGAATCTTCTATTGTATCCACAAGACTTTAACGTGTAAAAAAAACATTAAAATTTGTAATTTATTTTAAGTTATTAAGCATGAATTAAAAAAAAGGACATAGTAAAAATCCACAAATCTTATCCATATAATAAAAAAATTTGAGATATTGTAGAAGATCGCATCATGAGGTCTCAAGATAGAAATAATTTTACTAAACAAATATGTCACAATGAAGGACAGTGATAGTAATTAAAGTTGAATCATAATTTTGGTCGATATAAATATATTATAGGTCAGTTTTTTGAAATACGAACTAAATCGCCGTTTTCATCATAAAGATATAATGGGATAGAGAGCGCTAAGCTCATATAACCCTGTCCGTCGATGTTTTCATTAGGGCGAGAGAGACTGGCGCAAAGATTCTCTGTGGATCTCTTTCCAATCACACGCAAGAAATTGTTACAGCGCTCTCTCTCAGCTGGGTACCCATAATCCGATATGCTTGATTTAATCAAAATATTATAGGTTAATCAATAAACGACAGTACTTATACCTTTATTTTTACTTATTTTATAAAGTAACCCACGGTATTCAGGTAAGTAGAACCAAATAAAAAAGCCGTGATATCTTTTTTAGAGTATTGAGTATTATGTATCAAAACCATTTGTTAAGAGAGTAATTTCAATCTTTAACTAAACAAGGTAAGAATATTACGCAATATTCTCTATGTGCTCATATACTATTTACAAAAAAAAAAAAAAAAAAAAAACTAAACAGAGACCTTACACCAAACACTGTAACTTTGATATCCATTCTTGCATGCTGTTATGGAGCTGGCATACATCATAATTTTTTTTGAAATATCAATGAATCAGAGAACTTCAGATGTACATATACATATTGCTTACGTGTACTTACAATATTAAAAAATTATTTAATAAGAAAGTATTGTTAACTAATAATACAACTTCATAAATATAATCGAAATAATTTGATCTGACGTATCACCATAATTATTATACATTTTTATGGACGCTAAATCCGAATTTGAGGTCTATTTTATTCTATGATGTCAAAATTTCGTATGACCTTAAAAGTTTAGTCCAAAAATCTTGATACTCAACAAAAGAATCAACAAAATTGGATCGTATTTATGACTAGACTCACAATATATGTTTTCAAGGTCACTGAATATAAATCTAACTAATTTACTTAGCCGATAATGATAGAATTCAACATAACTAAAACAATATAACTTAATAACAATATTCAGGACTTGAAAAGATTGGCACCTCTATAGCAACTGGTGGCGAGCTTGCTCGCTAATACTGTCAGATACGATGATCTCGCTGGTGGCTCCACTCTGAAGTAATGCGAATGCGGTTCTGGGATGGAATTAAAGCCACGCGGCATGGGGGGTTTCAGTGGTTACAAGTGGTCAAATGGAAAAAAATCCACCGAGTCCCACACTACCGCTGTCTCTGTGGTATGCATTTTCCCTCCTTCCCTCCAAAAAAAAGAAAAAAAATACCACGAAATTAAATGATCATATGCAATATACGCCTGTCTGTCCAAAAGATTGTGCAGTTTTATCAGATCGATGGAACATCAGAAAATAAACGATTTAAGAATCCTACAGCCTTAAAATCCAAAAACCTTGTAACCTCTCAACTCCAAATTCTATTTCTAATTAGATACATTTACTCTGAGTACTAAAATCAATCGATTAGAAATTGAGTGTCCATAATTTCAATAATGGGTTTTCACTTCGAACTGACAAAATGTTAAAAACCTATTTTTATGAAACATCATAACGTTAAAATCTAACGACCCCATAACCTCTTTTCTGTAAGTAAGGTATTTTACATGCTAATGATCACGAGGAGCATATTTCAGTGATTCTGAAATTAAGAGTATGGTTGACGAATTTAGAAAAAAATTATTTCTTTGGTTTTTAAATTTAAGTTCTGTAATCAACAATTTTGAATAAGTTGATGACTATTGTATTAAAATTCCTGGATAGCAGGCTATTTGGAACCCAGTGCTTATTTAGGTTCTTACACCAAAGTCAAAACAAAATTTGTTAGTCTCAGTGATTGTAGTACTTATTTGTTTCCGGAAATTATATGGTTGATACATAATATATAATATAAAGCCATGATCCAAGGACTTACTCGGATAACAGGTAAAATTAGTATTGCTTCAGCTCCTTCAATATGTGAAAAAAATTAGGGTATCAAAGTTTCAGTTTCTAGGGCTCTGTCAGTACTGATTTTGATTTTTTGATCGGATATGGTCACAGAGAAAATTTTATGGAATTAACTTATCTATTTTTTAGATGAACTAAAGTTATTTTCCATCTGATTGAGCTCGAATTGAATGGTATACTTGTGGCTTAAGATCAGATATTAAGAAAAATGTTCTTAAAATTTTCATAATTTGGATCTGAAGAAAAAAAGTGCAAAAATGTGTGTAACCAAAAAAATAAAATATTGATTGTTGTATTTTTATCGCATACTGCCAATGTTCATTGAACCATAATATATTATGCATGTAAAAATATTTGACTAGTCTATTTACTACTTGCATATTTATAATACACGAAAAAACATAAGAGAAATTCTATGAATTAAGGTTATTAAATTAACAAAAATATCATGACTGTGAATAAAAGAAAGTAAGGTCTTAGGGACTGGTAGATAGTTTTTCATCACAGAGTACTAAATTTATTTATTCGCAGAATTACTCCACGAGCTCCATCTTTAAATTTTAAGTTTTGACGTAGGTATTATAAGTAAGAAATTGACACGTAACGAAAAATAACAAACAAAAAAAAAAAAAAAAATATTTTG
>NW_019379640.1:410522-445398 GCF_000648655.2 Copidosoma floridanum
AAATTTTAAGCATGCCAAAAGTCGCAAGAGGGTGAATCGGAAGAAAAACTTCAAGTGTATCTTATAAATACAATTTTACTTAGGCGTCAAGAAACTGACGCAGAAAATTTATCGAGATTGAAACAGCAGCGTCAAAATTGACAACTAAAGAGTCCATTACGTGAGAGATCAGCATTTCATTGTACCCTCACAGCAATTGCTGAAATCTTTAAAGATCCTACTTCAGATTTTTTAATGAGTAGAAAATGTATTTGTGTTTTTGTGGCAATAAAAATGTAGGGTTTAAGGTCCAGGACTTTGTTGCTCTGGTAATAAAGTTATGAGATATGAGGAAAAAAATTTTTTTTTAATACAAATTTTTTGGGGGTTTAAAATCTCAACAGATTTAAAAAATAGCCGTTTTCATGAATTACACGGGAGAAACTGTAAATTACGGCTTCTTATGGCCACCGATTATTTTATGGCATAAAGAACGCACGGTACTTTTCAGCATAATAATTTTTTTGAATTTTTACACCTTATTATTTAACCAAATAAACTATATGGATTGTGAAAAAATATGTTTTTAATAAGAAGATTTTTGTTCTGAGATGTATCAGGAATATGTGTAAAATTTCTAACTGAAAATGTTTCACATTACATGTCAACACACTACGGTGTCTTATTTAGTAAGTCTCGGGCGAAGCCGAGACGGGGGGCTGCTAGTATGTCATAAGAGTGTGCAGGACGTCTATGACTGTTAGTGGGGGGAATGTTTAAATAGGAGTTTTTAGAGGGGAAAGGTCAAGATAAGGGGAGCTAAACAAGTAGTAACACTAAGTGTTGTTTTGCTGGTATGAATATACTTATACATACGCATTTACGGATACTCCGCCCCTTCTTTCTTATTGTATAAAATAATTAAATGGATATATTTGAAAATTTAATGTAATGGTATCGTATTTTACATAAAAAAATTAGGAGATTCCTGCAGGTCGTTTCCTTACAGCTGTAATGTTACTAGACTTTTCTATAAGATCGCATCTTCAATTGAGATTAAAAAAAAATTAATCGTGTAAATAACGGTACAAAGAATTTATCTGAAATTTTATAAGGAATATTTTTATTGTACAACAAATGTACCATACACGTCCAAAGTTTCAACAATATTCATCAGAAAAATCTATATGAGATGGACATAAAAATAATCACTTGGTATATCCTGTGAGCATATGCAGGTACAACCTGACAAAGCAAGCACATAGGCCTCGTTATCATGTCACACACGTCATGCAAGCGTAAAATATTGTAACCTGTCACAGCATACTTACGGATTATGAGACACGTTGGCTGTCTGAATATTTGAGAGACTCTTTAAGAAACAACTTAGTACGAGCAGTGTCTTGGGAATACAGGAGAGATACTTACCTGTATTATTCTGAATTTTAAAAACAAAAAATAAAGAATAACTACAATAACAAACATTTCTTAATTTTTACTTTAGACGTTTGTTTCCAAGTCAATCGTCGATTTGTATGTCCCACAGAAAAAATCCTCTTGTTAAAAGAATGAAATCATTAAAACTTAACTAGACCGATTTCTTACATGGTCATATCATAATAAAAACAAAAAAACATAGCATTCTATGCAAAGTTTAATTCTTACGACTAACAAAAAACATGTTCTCATCAAGGTCAGCGTAATGCTAGGTAGTTGTAGATTTACTGATATGTATAATTAAACTCTGCTATTTTCTGACACAAAAATAATCATTTTATTATTAGTGTACATAAAATATTTTTGTATAAGGAGGTACGAATAAACTAGAATCGTATGTTTCAATTAAAACAACTTGTAACAAGCCATGAAACTTACAGGAAATTAAACTACTGAAGCTTTCCGGTGAAGCGTTGAGATGATAAATTTACTGATTTACAGATCGTAGAAAAGTACTGAAAGACCACACCAATTTTGATATCTGTAAGAAAAATACATCCATATAACTGTACTTTTTCTCAACTGCTAATATTGTACGCTGTCTTTAATACAATTTGCGATGAACTAAGTATAAAAAGGTACTCTCTAATTAGCAGCTTGTGGTTGTATATGTTACAGTAAAATGCAAATTTTTAGTTTTATATTCCGTATATGCTGCAGATTATTTCTCAATAGTTATTAGCTTTAAAATCACATGGTGATGATTCTGAATCATAGATCCATGAAAGTTGATACTTTACGCGGTTTTCGTAAGCCGGTTGGCCAGTTATTGATACTTATCACTGGTTCTATTGCTATACGGTTGATCGTCAGCAGCATACATCATATCTTTAGGGTATTCATTAATGCATACATGTAAGTAGTATTGAAGAAAGAATCCTTGTACCCCCACGCAATCCCTCTACAGCCACTCGTCACAAATTGCGTACTTATAATTTTTATGTTTTTTACGTGTCTTGCAAAATAATGATTTGTTTGAAATATTCCACGGCCTTCGTTTTCCCCCTACAACTACCCACAGCTATTCTTTTGTTTTCTCTGCGTTACCAAGTTCATGATTTGTTTCATTATTCTTTAGAGCTCCCCACAGCTAAAAATAAGACCCGAAATTTTATTTATCAGTTGTCTCCTATTTCTGATAATACACATTTTTCTTGGAGAATTTAAAATTAAGTACTAGAGTTTAGAAACTTCAGTCAACATATGGGTAATGGTGTATGTATATTTGTGTAAAAGGTGCGTTTTCAACCAGAGTTCTTGCTGCACCAAATTCATTTTCTGACAACACTCCTGAGTATCTGATAGTTGAAATTACTATTAGATTACACAGACATCTCTTTGCCGTCGCATACAGACGCCTGGGTAATTCTTTGGCCCGATTAATTTTTCTCACCTTTATCCACTTTTATCCCAAGCTACACGAGTATTGTTATTACAAGCGATTTTAATGTGGAAATGACGACTGTTTTGGACAATTCTTGCTCACTCAAATCCCTTTAAAAATGATAATCACTATATTTTGCACCCTCTGAGGACACTCGTCATTTTTTAGTCAGTGAGTTAAGTTGATAGTGGTACCATATAAAGTACAAATATACATGGGCTACATGTATACGGGTCAAAATGTGGCCACTTCAAGTTAGCAGGAGGGCGTGTACACGGATATAATAAATTTATGTCATGAACTTGATTTACCGACTGTAAAGTGCACTAACGATCTGTTATACTTTAATACTCTGGCCGAGCAAAACTATTTCATAACTTGTTTGCCTCCCATAATTTTAAGTTAAAGAAGAGTTTCATTAGTAAAATGATGAAAAATTAGCCCCACCTAAATAGGCAAATCAACTGTTGTGCACCTACTTCTTGTTCCTTTTATTAGATCACCTACCAGCACAAACGTATTAGAATAAAGTATTCACGATTCCTTGGTAACTTAACAAAAGACTAATGTAACTATATGTATCTTTATATGTGCAAATGTGTAAAGAATGTAGCGTAGCAGAGTGTACCTTCAATAGTTATTACTGTATTTAACGTATATATCTAAAAAAGTGATTACTTGACAAAGCAAACGACTTTCAAGAAATCATGTATCATCCCTCAAATTCGTTGGTCTAATATTGATTGTACATCATTGATTTATTTTAATTTTAATGCAAAATAAATTCATTGCTGCATCCATCAACTCTATATCGAAATTGAAAAACATGTTTTCTACTTTAGTACTATACAACTGCAGTGCACTACTTATACACGAAATACATCTTTAAACATGAAAAACCAGTGTAGCAGTCATACACTCTATTCTTACATTTCTATTGTGCATAGTATCGCTAAAAGCACGTAATATAGTGAGTAATATCGATTTGTAAATGTTTTCAGTATAAAATCCATTAATTATCCATATACTTGCCTGTGCGTAGGTCTCAAAATTTAAAGGACAAAATCCTCCAGCAGTTAAGATGCACGGCTTCGTGCATCTTAATCTCATGATTATCAGTAATGTTTTTGAACTTCCGGATAAGTTGTACCATTCACCCATGTAACTGTAAAAAAATGACTCTCATGAACTATTGCTAAAACCGTATTANATATATATGGCAGCACAAACTACTGTCGTTTTAAAAACCTTTTTTCAATTTAACTAGAAAGTAACAAAAATAATTTTAAATATTTACTGTAGGAATAAGTGACGATTGTATCAATATCACGGATGATATGTTTCCTTAGTAAGCTTCAGGTTTTTTAAAAGTTTTCTTTGGAAATTTTTTACAATATTGTCGTGCATGAAAATAACGAATTTTTCTCATGAAAACATCAAAAATCATCGATCACACAATTATAGATTCCACTTTCGTAATTATGATACTTATATCTTTTTCTCACCGCAAAAGGGCTTTTATTTGTCAGTATTAATTTTTTAGTGGATGTGGACACAGAGAATATTTTATGGAATCAGCTTGTTACGTTTTCAGACGAACCGGCATGATTTTTTGTTTCGTTACGTGCATCTTAATCTCATGATTATCAGTAATGTTTTTGAACTTCCGGATAAGTTGTACCATTCACCCATGTAACTGTAAAAAAATGACTCTCATGAACTATTGCTAAAACCGTATTAGGTATTCGTAACGGAGAATTTCTAAGTATCCTATTTCTAACATCTGATCTTTTTTTCCTAACGCTTCTTTTTCCTCAAAAGTTATGAAAGTCTTTTGTGCAGGGCCCTCGATTATATTTGCAATGATGATGTATGAATACTTTTTGCAGCTATCGTCTTTAGCATTCATTAACCATTATTACGTTAAATGCAAGGATATCTTTCATTCTTCAGCAAGTTCTGAATACGTTAGCAGATCTATGATTTATTTCGGCTAGGAGCAGGTACATATAACAACAACTATACTACTAAATATTACGACTGAATACTCGAAAGGGCTCCCAAGATAAGGGCTTGCTGATCCCCCTAATAGATACACGCTTGTAAGAATAGCATACGAGAAAAAAAAAAGCAGATGTGTGACTGATAAAGAAAAAAAGGTAATAAGAAATGAAAAAAATTAAATTAAAATTATACAAAGTCATAAAAAAAAGTAAAATAAAAAAAATTAATTACAGGTAAAATAAGACCAAGACCAAGAAAAAAATCTTTAGATATTTATCTACCGGATTTGACTTCATAGAGTCTTTAATGTTTTTGATTTTATAATAAATTTACTACTACGCTATCGAAACTTTTAAATATTATTAATATCTAAAATTATAGAGGTATGATTTTAAGTAATAAAACATGTATTTACGTTGATATAAATAAGTCATTGCTTTCGTCCATTAGTAGTTGTCCAGGCCAATTAAGCATAAATAATATGATGGCTATGATAGCTTCAAATATGCTTAACCTTACTGTATCCATAAGTATTTCTTGTTCCATTATCTATAACAATATAGAATTTCATAGTTACTTCTCGTTACGTTATTTTCTACAACCAAGTTCAAGGATATTTAATTATAGAGCCTTATTTGTCACGCATATCTTGCACATAAAAAGAGATTGTATTGTCGCATCTAAGGTTCGACTAATACGATTTTTACAAACAAAAACGGTATTCATAAGAATTTAAAGATTTATTTCGATTCATACGTTTTAGCACTATTACATTAATTTTCAAGTTTTGTTTGTGCAGTTACCATAATCTTTGTTGATACCTTACATTTTTAACTTGCTTTAATAATTGCCATTTGTAAGCATGCATATTAATGATTTTTTGTTAAATAATAATCAAGTCCAACCTATAAGTTTTCAGCTACTTAGAAACTTGTGAAAAATAGTAAAATAAGTGAGAAACTCGAATTATCCACTTTCAGTCATTTCATTGTAGGCATAAGATAAAATATTTCGTATGAAATGTTACACATCCATTACAACTCACTTAATCTACGTCCACCACTTGTTTTAGTTAGAGTCATTTAGCATAATTACACAGTCATAATCGAGTTAAAACCCAACATCTGCGATACTTGGCTATTCAACTTCTCAATTTTTTAAATAAACAGACCTTTTGTGAATTTTTGACTGTTCTTTACAAATATTGGTGTAATGTAGACTTACTATAATTGGTCCAACGCTGAGCAACACGAATAAAATGAAGAGACACATGCCAAACAACCCATTGAATGAATCTTCTATTGTATCCACAAGACTATAATTATGTTAAAAAAACATTTAATGTTGTTACTTGATTTAAGTAATCAAGCATGAATTGAGAAAAACGACATTGTTTAAACCAATAAATCTTACTCTCATGTTAAAAGAAATATGACATACTCCAGAAGGCTGGTATATGAGGTCTCAAGGTAGAAGTGATTTCACAGAATAAGCAATTCATGATAAAGGAAATTAATTAAAATTAAAGTTAAATCGTAACTATGGTTATTATAAAAGATAGGAATGTCTCGAACAGAGACGACAAGATATGTTACATCCAAATGTACGTCGCTAACTGTGCTGTTATTTACGCCGAGTCAAAAGAAGAGTTTCATTAGTAAAATGATGAAAAATTAGCCCCACCTAAATAGGCAAATCAACTGTTGTGCACCAACTTTTTGTTTCTTTTATTAGCCACCTACCAGCATAATTATATTAGAATAAAGTATTCACGACTCCTTGGTAACTTAACAAAAGACTAATGCAACCATATGTATCTTTATATGTGCAAATGTGTAAAAAATGTAATGTAGCAGAGTGTACCTTTAATAGTTATTGTTGTGTCAAATATGTATGTCTAAAAAAGTGGTTACTCGACAAAGCAAATCACTAACTAAAAATTACGCTTCATCCCTCAAATTTGGTGGTTAAATTGTAATTGTACATCATTAATATGTTTGAAACTGACTCATAAAAATCACTACTACTCATCCAATCTTCCACATACAATACACTTTTTTCGCATAATTCAAAATATTTTAAATTCAATACCAATTCATTTAATTGATGTATACGTCAACTAGATACGTCAACTTAGCAAAGGTGTAATTTACTGCAGTTCTGCACAACGGCACTACTTTATTTACACATTTATACTATGACGGTGAGATATCGTCGAGTCATCATCAGTAGGCTAGGACCGATAGGAAAAGAGGGAAAAGAGGAAAAACGTAGAGGACAGTTAGGAAAAGAGGGAAAAGGAAAAAAAAGCCGAGAAAGGATTAGATTAGCTTGGGCCAGCAAACGAGCGTGAAGCGAGTTTTTGTTAGGGTTTGCGAGAAGCAATTTTCCCAAGGCGATTTCCCCGCTAGAAGTGAATTTTGTTAAGGTGGACGTGAGAAGCGTCCTCCGAAGTGTTTCCGTTCCTGCGATTGTTGTCGTGGTGGCTGTGCTTGAGCTGTCCCCGGTGCAGTGCTTGGTGCTGAGTGTCCGGATTCGACTGGGATAGCAGGTGACGCCGGACTCAGGGTCACCAAGGCCGATACCGTCGATCTCGGCCTTCGAACGCTGCCAGTAGGGACGCCTTCTGACCTCAGCGTAGCCGCTCCACTGCTCCCGAGTAGACTTGGCCTGCGAAAGGCATCGTCGAGGAGCGACCCCGCATCGCCGTAAGTACCTGCCANTTCACTGTATTCACAACGTGTACGTTTTCTATTTCTATTTTCATGACAGAGCTCTTACAAAAGACATTGAAACTTCGATACCTTTTCTTGCATGCTGTTATGGAGTTGGCATATGTTATTATTTTTTATAGAACATTAACTAGTTAAAAATTTGCAATAGATTTTACTTACGTTTGCCTAAAAAATTGAGAAATTGTTGAAGCAAGTGGAATTCGTTAATAATAACGAAAATACTTCGTGATGGATACAACTTAAGCTCCTTACATGCAAGCAAACAATTTAGGTATTGGAGTTTTAGTCTCTCACCGCGAAAGGGCTTTTATTTGTCAGTATTAATTTTTTAGTGGATGTGGACACAGAGAATATTTTATGGAATCAGCTTGTTACGTTTTCAGACGAACCGGCATGATTTTTTGTTTCGTTAAGCTCTAACAGAACGGGTTACCTTTCGTTTGAGATTAGGACTTGCACTTGTAAGTCTCGTATACCTAGCTATCTGAGCTACAAGCTGATAACTGATTGTTTATAAAATGCTTTGCTTATCGCTACTTAATGCATACTCAACTTTACAGACTCCTGGTGTAATTCTATAGCGGAGATAATCATGTTGGTAATTTCCCTCTGTTTCTCTAAGAAATCCGTCGTAGCTTTTTGTATTCGGTACCTAAAAAAATTTGTCGTTTATTAGATGGATTGAGTTACTGAAAAAGAAAAAGATTTTTTTATATTCCATGGAAAAAATCTAAAATTTAACAAAACCTTAGATCACAGACTATTTATTAAAGAATGATCTACTGTCATGATAAGTACGTGAAATTATTATGAGGACTATCATAAATTTCTTCACCATACTGCGCTGAAAGGAGGAACTTTGGTCTACTTTGCGGAACGAAAATTTTTTCTTTTGGTGTAAGATTGGTAAAAAATAGAATACGAATCACGTTCGGAGGTTAAGAAATGCATTAGATTTCACGTTAACCACTTGAAATCCAAGACATTTCTAACTTTGGTCACTAGGTGCTTAATATACTATTTTTTCGAGAGTTCATACAGTAACTTTAGAGCGCGAAAATCATGTGAGAATGGTATAATTATCAACTTTAAACGTATACAAAATATTATACTATGTAAACCAACTACATACTTAATGTGGATCGGAGTTGGAGTATAAAGGAAGTTGACTTATAATAAAAATAACATTTATTTGTTGATATGGTGTAATAGTTATTTACGTAACAAGTGCGGAAAAGACGATTTCCCGCACGAGTAGTGATTGAATCACACGAGTGCCGAAGTTGACGAGAACGAGTACTAGTTGAGCACACGAGTGCGTAGCACGAGTGTGATCGCAAGCCACGAGTTACCGTCACCGGCCACGAGTGCGAGTCTATCACACGAGTGCGGGAAATTGTCCCGCACGAGTTGCGTGAAAGTTTTTTCGTAATGTGTGAGGAAAATAGGTAAAAAATAGGTATGAATTTTGATTTCCAGTGTGTAGCAAGATTTTTCCCGGTGTGTGGCAAAACCTTTTCCGCACACTGTGCGGGAAAACCTTTGCCGCACACCTTCGTTGCACACTATGTGGGGAAATCGATTTTCCACACTAAAACACCTATTTTCCGCACACTTTTGCAAAAATACAATTTAAAAGCCGACATTTATATTTTTTTTTAACGTGATTTATATCTTACTTGATAACATTTATTGTTCCAATTACTTGAAGCATAACATTTAAATAGTTCAAGAAAATAACTAGGCTCGTATAGGTACTTATAGCGAAGATAACCACATGTGTAAAAAAATATTGAAAATAATATTCATTTGGATCGACGATGAATTTCCCTTTTATAAGAAAATATCTTGTTCGAGGTTTATCGAGCGGAATAACTAAGTCCAAAGTTACGGGTAATAATATCAACTGAAGAGACGCTGCGAAACCTATAATTGTCATTCCTGTACAAAAATATGGAAAAAAAATACAAAATTATTTGTGTTGTTGTTGTTCACACAAACAGGTTTCAAAGTACAGTTACTAGTCATAATAAAATTTAGAAGGTATTCAAACTCAGCCTTTTTTGTCATGATAGCTTTTTCATTGTCATCGCCCAGTAATGTCCAATTTTTTTCCATTCTTTTGTAAACAAGGCGCAACTTATAAAAAGAGGAAAACCACAACTGATTAAAAATATTCATGAACGAATTAAAGTATAAATATAACTTAATACCTTTTTCTCATTTAGTAGCACAAAACAATATTCCAACAGTCCCATTGTTAGAAAAACAGCTCCACACACGTTTTCAACACATACTAATGTATCATTACTCCAGTGCTGCATTGCACCTAACATCTGTAAATTGTTTTTTATTACTGTTAATGACGGTATATTTTAAAAGATTTTCTATTTGGTAATAGTTATAATTTATTACACGCCTAACCGGTAGAAGCTCCATTACACACGAAAATCTACAGACAATACAACTGACCTTAAACATACAGCATACTCACATCACCCGCACACATACGCAATACTTGACTTACTTGACACTCGCCACCGATGTGACTTTTGATAGAACTCTCTTATTTTGCCTATTAAAAAAAAGCACCTCTTCTTTTCTGTCTTTTGAAGCTATTTGAGCAGACATTGAGGTTAGGATAGGATAAAAAAACTTATTTGAAAGGCCTTAAAAATGATCTAACTTTATAATTTTGGTGTCTTTTTCTTAATGATAGTCGATTAAATAATACGTAGGTGAAAAATATACTACTTTCTATATTTTGTTTTACATGGTAACACAAAAGCTACGACGATTTTTTACAAGATTATCACTAAATACGCACACTGTGCATATTGCGGCACAAGTATTATTTTGCCGTAGTATGCTCAGTGTGCGTATTTAGTGATAATCTTGTAAAAAATCTTAGTGGGTTTTGTGTTACCATGTAAAACAAAAATTAGTAAATAATACATTCTCCATCTACGTTTCATTAAAAAATTATGTTTTCCAATACTGAACAGTTCTCAAAATTCTTTTGCAGAACAACGGAGAAGTAATAAAATATAGCCTTGAATATTAATGTAATAATTATGTAGGATTCTAATTAGATGTTTAAACTTGAATATTAATAATAAACATACGAGATTCAATGGTTTGATGGTTGCCTCTAAATATTTTGTTCATGAAATAAAGGAGGACAAAAGTGGAACATTTTTTGTGGATATTCTCATTTGCATACACGTATAATAAAAAATATAAAATGGGCTTCCTTGAACGAAATTGGTGTACAATATCACAAATAATTAAATATATTTCAAAATCACTAAGGACGGTCATTCTATATATATATGACAGCACAAACTACTGTCGTTTTAAAAACCTTTTTTTAATCAAACTAGAAAGTAACAAAAATAATTTTAAATATTTACTGTAGGAATAAGTGACGATTGTATCAATATCACGATGATATGTTTCCTTAGTAAGCTTCAGGTTTTTTAAAAGTTTTCTTTGGAAATTTTTTACAATATTGTCGTGCATGAAAATAACGAATTTTTCTCACGAAAACATCAAAAATCATCGATCACACAATTATAGATTCCACTTTCGTAATTATGATACTTATATCTTATTCACATTAAAACAGAAATACATGATAATAAATTGATCCTACAAAACGTTATTTAATCTCAATAAGTCTCTGATCACGTATCCATCTTAAGCCCTGATTTTCAGTCAAAATTTTCTTATTTTTGCTCGCATTAGTAGCCACCGATGTAGGACGCAACTTCAGATTTTTCCAGTTTTTCCGCTTTCACTCATCTTTAGGTTTTGTGCAAAGTAGTCAATAATACAGGACCAGGCACTATTTCCATACTATATTGGTAAGAGGCTCCTGTTATTTAGGCAGGAAAGCTGTTTTCAGTAAAGAATAGGAAAAAAAACTTGGTTGCAGACTAAAAGTAATTCACTTTGACCTATTGTTCTGCCCAAAAAATTAAATATCTGCCTTTCATGGCATGTAAACTAAGTTCATAAAGACTTGCTGTACACGTTTCGTTCATTATTAGTTCAAGCAATTTCACACTTACAATCTTGACATAATATTCAGTTTCACTTGTTGCAGATACTTAGACATGATGCACAAACAAATATAAATGCAAACTTACTTACAAACATTGATATTCCAAGCCCCATTGCGAATAATACAATGAATCTTACAATTAGTTTTTCCAATTTAGGTCTATAAAACCATAAACCCATAACGGTATTGCTGTATTGAAATGACTTGAAATATTTATTGTTGGAAACATCATAGGTCGGTTTGGAATCCATTTTTTTACTGAATCTCCACGTCAGTCTCATAGACAACTGGGTATTTTCATATACGCTCCGTCTATTCTAAGACAGTTTTTTTTCTATTGACTTACAACACTTGCTTTTTATGAGGTTAATATTTTATATTACGTTTACGGAAGCTTTTCATTGCAGCTCAATTTGCATGCATAATTTTTCTTAGGCATTTAATTGTAACCTAACATGTCTATAAGCTTAAACGTTCTATAAGTCTTGAAAGTAATAGAGACCTTTTTTAATTCCTACTGTTTAGCCTTGTTTTATTTATTTATTTTTTTTTAGCTGAAGAAGTTAGCTTTTTTTTCACATATACGTTATCTAGCAGATCCTACTAAACAAAAGTTAAAAGCTAGTGAAAATTTACCAAACTTTGAGCTCATTTTATTACTGTTGTTATTAATTTTTTTCTTTCAAGATAAGAACTATATTAAAACCATTTAGGAAGTGTTAAGAACAAGTATGCAAAATCTCAGCAAGATCCGTTGAGTAATTTTCGCGGTTAGCGATTACAACAGGTTTAGCGAATTTGCTTTATAAATAAGTGAGATAAGATTATATAAAATAAATAATATTTTTAAGTAAAGAAATTCATCCAACATATTCAATTTTTTATCTTTGTTATAAAGGTAACGGTCAACTATCCTTCTTCGCTGCAAAAGTTCTTGTACCCAAGTCACCTACATAATCTCATTTAAGCATAAGATGACGTGCACCACAATACATGCAATAGAACAAGAGAGATAAAAATGATGGATTTAATTTTTAATAAATCATGTATTAGTATGTAAGATTTTATTGAAATTCGTGAAAATTAAATGACAGTTAAATTTAATAAACAAATCAGTTAAATCAATAATTAACATTCCTAACTAAAATGTAATTGAATTAAGATTTAATTGAATTATTGAGAAGCCTGATTTGTTCTTGGAAAGTCAGTAGGAAATAAGAGTAACTCGTGTATAATATTTAGAAATAAATACAAAAAGTCTTTACAATGATTCTTAAATTTCGGATTATTTTTCTGTAAAACTACTTTTCTTCATAAGTATACGTTAGTACAATACACTTGAATTTCTATTACAAATATGTACATGCATGAACAAACAAATGAAATCACCGACATCTAATCTTTAGTTTTTTATTTTTTTATTTTACACTAGTAATGTCAAACGAACTTTTTACTATTGTATTATTATTATTAAAATTATCACCATAATCATTTCTCATTATTTTATTAATGCGTAATATTTTATTCATGCATCATGTAATACTTTGATAGAATCATATTATGTTCGTATTTTTTCATCTTTTCTATTAAATATCCCAAATTTTTTTAATACAATTCTGTAGCTTGCAATCAAAGTGTTGTTTATCTTTTGTTTGAAAATTCGGTTAAGAAAAATAATATGTTGTAAATAAAAGTAATGTACGTTGAAAATTATTTGGATACATCAAAAACTACGAAACAAAGTACTCTATTTAGTGTACTTCACAACTAATGTTACCTCTAACAAAAGACACTTTTTTGTCTAGTTATATTTCCTTGAAAGGAAAAACTCACACTCTTATAATAATCTTGTTTTGTTACCTAACTTTCAAACTGGAAGTAAGAGACCCTTTTCCTCGTCATCATACCTTTTTTTGCAATTAACTTTAATCAGAGACATTTATACTAATAACGGAAAAGAAAAAAATGTGTTATTTATTCAAAGACAATTTACTTTTACTTAAAGTTAGAAAGATAAATTGAAAATTATTTTAACTGAAAAGTTTTAGGTTATTATGATTTTAACGATTAGAAAGAAAATTGGGCTACTTGATTAAGAACAGATTTTTTGAATGATATGTTTTGGAATAAGTTATATTTAATATTGAAATTATGCAAAGAATTTTATTTAAAATGTATACATGGAATAAATTAGTGACGTTTACTGTTTTGTGTTTCTTGATTTAAAAAATAAGAAAACGTCGATTTAATTACAAAAGAGTATATTTTTGTTTAAGTAGAAGATTACAAAGAAAAAAAAAAGGAGAACCAAAGCGCTCTGCTCTGTGTCGTGATTTGGAGTCGTGCGACAAAAAATAACAAAAATAAAGGTCGCCTGGCAACGGCGTAACTATGCAACTACTTGTTCTATTTTCAAATGGCAAAACGCCCATAATGACTATCGTTATGTCGTGGCTCTTCATAGTGTTTCAAATCACCGAAGAGAGGTAAAACTAGCAACTAAAAGGCAAAATAAATACGTGTTAGTATTGAAAAACGAACAGTGCAGAGCTAGCAAAGAAAGAAGGTAACATTTACAAATATACATTGGTAACATTCTCCCCTCTCAAACAAAAATCGCATTATAATGATTTACCGAATTTAATCGGTTTCCGCGTTGGTCGAGTAAGAAGTATGTTAGCAGTTTTGACTTCTGTCACACGAACCTTCTTATCTTTTCCTAGGAAAGTCTTTACAATGACGCCTTTTTTCCAAGTATTTCGTGGTGTTTGATTACTTAAAATTAAAACTAGATCGCCAGTTTTTAAGTGAAAATCTGTCCTTAACCACTTTTTTTTGGTATTAATGATGGCAAATATTCGTGCAACCAACGACGCCAAAAACAATCCGCTAAGAATTAGTGTACCGCCATTGTTTTCTAGAACAAGTATTTTGATATTCAAATATCTGAAAACGTAATGTACCGGAAGATGCACCAAAAAAAAAGTGGTTGGGCGTAAGGGCTTCTTTATCACAAGGATCGACAGAAACATGAGTTAAAGGCCTTGAGTTAATTGAATGTTGAACTTTGACAAGTAAGGTTTTAAGAATTTCTTCAGTTGTGACTCTTTCTTTTAAAATAACTTCTAAAGTTTCCCTGACAATTCTAATCATTTTTTCCTACGCTCCCCCCATGTGAGATGCTGTAGGAGGATCAAATTTCCAGGTAAAATTGTTTTTTAAGGCAAAATCTGCTTGAGATTTTTGTTGAAATTCATGATGGCCTCTCTTAATTTAGTACTAGCCCCTTTAAAATTCGTGCCGTTATCGGAATGAATGACCTGAGGAAAACCGTGTTCAGCTGCTAATCTTTGAACTGCCATAATTGCTGAGTCCGTAGTCAAACTGTGAGCTAGATCGAGTCGAATCGCTCTTGTAGAGAGACATGTAAAAATAACACCCCAGCGTTTTTCTCGTCTTCGACCTATCAACATAGGACCGAAGTAGTCGATTCCACAGAAAGTAAAAGGACGGTAACCATAACCCAAACGTGAAGACGGAAGATCTGCCATTATAGGATTGGGAGGCCGAGCTCGTAAAATTTTACAAATTCCAGAATTGCGTACTATATTTTTTAATACACCGCGTGCACCTAATATCCAGTACAACTGTTTTAATTCATTTAAAACTGTTTCCGTTCCCCAATGCAAAAATCGTTCGTGAAAATGTTTTATCAAAAGCCGCGTAACTGGATGTCTTTCGTCTAAAATAAATTGTTGAAACTTTACGGAACTCCCAAGAATAGATTGGACTCGACCGCTCACACGTAAAAGCCCTTGATTGTCCAATACAGGACTTAAAATTAAAATTTGGCTCTCCCGCGCTAGCGCTTTCGAATTTTTAAGGGCTGAAATTTCTTTTCTGAACGACGAAATTTGAATTTCTTGGATCCAAAGTTTTTCAGCATAATTTTGACGTTCAATCTCTAATAAATTCGTATTTTGTTCTAAAATAGTGTTTAAAAAAATATCTGAAGCTTTTAAGACGAATGAGGTGGCACGGATTAATCTATACCACGACGAAAATCTTTCGTTATCGGGCAGATAGGGAGCCAAAACATTAGCTTCTGTTGTTGAAAACACTTGCGTGATGGTTGACTTTACCTTTTCTCCGAAAGTTTTTAATGGCCATGAATTTTCGTTTTCGCGAAGAAACGCAGGTCCTAGAAACCATCTACTATTTTTGCAAATAGCTTCAGGAGCGTGTCTGGTCGCGTCATCTGCGGGATTATTATGCGAGGAAACACACTTCCATTCCGATGGTTTGCTTTTTTCCGAAATTTACCCTAAACGATTCATGACAAAGGATTTAAGAGAGAGAGGCTTAAAAAAATCTATTTTAAGACTGTCTCTGAATCAGACCAAAATACGCGCTGATCAATTTTTAAAGTATGTTCCTTTACAACTAAATCCGCGATTCTTACTCCCAAAACTGCAGCCTGAAGTTCTAGACGTGGAATTGTGGACGGTTTTAAAGGATACACTCGACTTTTTGAAACTGAAAAAGAAACGTGAACTTCATCATTTGATAACAAAAATCTAAAGTCTGATACCACGGCATAAGCTTCTTGGCTTGCATCGCAAAAAGTATGTAAAGATATTGATTTGACGGAATGACCCCGAAGTTGATAACAACGTGGAATCTCGCAAGCCTCTATCGAAACTAAATCTTTAAGCCAACGTTTCCAAAGAATAAATTCTTTTTCTCTTAGTTCATCTTCCCATTCGATTCCGCTTTGCCAAATTTTCCGCATTAAGATACGCGATTGAATCGAAAAGGGAGCTAAAAAACCTTATGGATCATAAAAAGACATAATTATGCTGAGAAATTTCCTTTTAGTGGCTTTCCTTGCGCCGGATAAAAATTCTGCAAAGATCTTTTTTCCACTTAATATAAAAAAACAAGGTATCAGAAATAGTTGACCATTGTAAACCCAAAATGCTTTCTGGTTTTCCATCAAAATTTACCAATAGAAGTGAATTTCCTTTTTTTTTGTTTATATTTTTTAGAACCTTCTGTTCATTAGAAGCCCAACTATGCATTTCCCAATTAGCGAATTTGTTTATTTTTATCACTTCAGAAATTTTTTCTTCAGCTTTCTCCGTGGATTCACAAGAATTAAGATAGTCATCCATGTAAAAATTTTTAATCACGCTCGTTGAAGATTCTGGATATAAATGTTTATATAGCTAAGCATTCTTATTCTTAATAAATAAGGCTGTAGCTGGAGAGGATTTGGCACCAAAAAGAAGAGAGGACATCACGAATTCTTTAGGAATGGAAGATCTGTCTTTCTCCAGCCACAGAAATCGCTGAGCGTTACGATTTTTTTCACGAATCTTTGTTTTTAAAAACATGTCTATCATGTCCCCTTTGAAGGCAATAGAGTATTGGCGAAATCGCATGACTACTCCAATTAGATTTTGTAATAAGTCGGGACCGGTTACCAAAAAATCGTTGAAGCTAACTTTACAAGACTTTGCCGCTGCATCAAAAATCAAACGTACTTTACCTGGCTTATTCACATTTTGAACTCCATATTTCAAACTCATNGGCACCAAAAAGAAGAGAGGACATCACGAATTCTTTAGGAATGGAAGATCTGTCTTTCTCCAGCCACAGAAATCGCTGAGCGTTACGATTTTTTTCGCGAATCTTTGTTTTTAAAAACATGTCTATCGTGTCCCCTTTGAAGGCAATAGAGTATTGGCGAAATCGCATGACTACTCCAATTAGATTTTGTAATAAGTCGGGACCGGTTACCAAGAAATCGTTGAAGCTAACTTTAAAAGACTTTGCCGCTGCATCAAAAATCAAACGTACTTTACCTGGCTTATTCACATTTTGAACTCCATATTTCAAACTCATTTTGGCGACCGTGACAGGACTCTTCGAACTATAAGTGTTTCTAATTCAAAAATAAAATAAGTGCTCATTCGTGTACGATTAAACTACGAAACAAAGTACTCTATTTAGTGTACTTCACAACTAATGTTACCTCTAACAAAATACACTTTTTTGTCTAGTTATATTTCCTTGAAAGGAAAAACTCACACTCTTATAATAATCTTGTTTTGTTACCTAACTTTCAAACTGGAAGTAAGAGACCCTTTTCCTCGTCATCATACCTTTTTTTGCAATTAACTTTAATCAGAGACATTTNGGTGCTTCCAGTCGAGTCTCCGAGTGACGACGTGGACGATGACAACCTTGTTGAGGTCGCCCATGTTGGCTGAACCCAGAGCCGTCACGCACCTTCTCGGCGCACACTCCCGGCGTCTCGACGGTCACCGCCAGCGCCTCAAGTTCAGTTTCCAAGAGACGATGACGCGTTTCCAGAATTTCCCTCTGCTGAACAACTCTTCAGTGACCGTGTTTCTTCTTATCGGCCATTTTACGCTTCTAATTCTTCAAGTTTTAATCCACGAAATAATTGTCAAGAGCGCCCACGTTCTCTATCGCTATTAGGCGAGAGTGTGAATTTTCGAGCCAACGCTTCGAGTGATCAAAATTTTGAATGCAATATTCTATCCAACAGGCAAAGTTCTTTTTTGAATCACGTGTATGTAAATTTTGGCGGCAATTCAAATTTTTATTCACATTCATCGAATTTTCAAGGACCAAATTCATTACCAAGAAATGCATGGTCTCATAGCACTCGTAATGTTGCGTTCGAGGATTCAAACTTAGATCCGATTACTCGTCTGGCCAGTGCTATTGAGTCGTCTGTTAATGCAAATAGTAATACGAACAGTTTCAACGAAAGCTCTCGTTACGTAAATCGAATGACAGCAAAAAAATTACCAGATTTTTCGGAGGATCCACTAGAATGGTTGCACTTTAAGAAAGCTTTTGATCTATCTTCTGAATTAGGAGATTACTCCGAAAGAGAAAACGCGATGAGACTGTTCGAATCTTTAAAAGGTGATGCGCGAGATTCAGTAAAAACCTTGTTTGCTTCGGGTATTAGTGCGAATGAAATAATTGAAACCTTACAACTGCGATATGGAAACAAAAGTACAATTTTAGAAAAGATTGTCAATGAAATTAAAAGTTTGCCTTCCATTGAATCAGGCAGAATCAATTTGGTCGATTTTGCATCCAAACTGAAAAATTCAGTGATCGCGATTAAATCGTTAGATCATTTAGGTAACCTACGCAGTCCAGATTTGGTAAAAGGAATTTTATGTAAAATTCCGAAAATAATGTTACAAGATTACGCAAGATTTTCAGCAGCCGAAGAGGGTAAGAAATCGCAATTAGAAATTTTGAGTGCATTTTCGTATAGTGAAGCAGAGTTGAGTTTGTCTGCCGGAATACTTTATTTTCATAGTGTTGGTAGTTCAGATGAAATTCTGAAAGAATCAAGTTTTCATACGCGCGCATCAAATCAACAGGCTCTTCTTTCGGTTTGTGTACAAGAATCACATTCAAGTGCAAGCTTGCAAAAGTTGTGTGCTTTATGCATGCGAAATAATCATTCAACAGCAGTGTGCAAAGAATGGTCTCAAAAATCAGTAAAACAACGATGGAAGACCGCCGAAAAGATCGGTGTTGGTTTCAATTGCTCGGAAAAAGGTCATTCGCGTCCTGAATGTAAAATTGAAAATCGTTGCACGCATTGTAAACTAAGACACAACTTTCTTTTACACAACTTTAATAAAGAAAATGAAGAACGAGAGCTTAATCGCTCTTCGGTCAATGTAATCGAGCGTAATCTTTCCCCATGACCGAATTTGTTATCAAACAAAGAACTCGCATGACTTGGGAGTGAAACTTTGTTAAAAATAGTTCCTATTCGGGTAATTGGATCAAAATCTTTTAAAAACGTATATGCTCTCTTGGATGAGGGATCAACTATTTCTATAATTAACAAAACAATTGTCAAACAAATCGGAGCTGTTGAAAGTTTAACCAATATTGCTTTACGTGTCGTGGGACATCAAAATCCGATTACTTTTGCAAACATGAAAGTCTGTCTCACGATCCAAGTTCCTAACTCTTCTTTTCAACGAAATCATGTACTTGTTGTCGAAAATATGGCTTTACCTAAACAAACGTTGTCAAAAGATTTGTCAGATTATTGCAGGTTAAGAACCGGCATTGAAATCTCTCCTTTTTCAATTGTTCCGGAAATTTTAATCGGTCAAGATCACTGCAATTTAATTATTACTCAAAAATATTTTGAAATCAAAAAATACTCGTTGTTTATCTCTAACTGTTTACTTGGTTGGTCTTTACACGGTCAAATTATAAATAAAAATTCTAATTTCGAAAATCTTCAGGCTAATTTTTGTGAAATCGAAACAGTAAATACCGATCTCAACTTGAATAATCTTGTCAAACAAAATTTCGATTTGGATGCATTAGGAATAAGTACAATTCCGCGAGAAAATTTAGGTGTTAAACGAGGCATAGAAATATTGGAAAAAACAAGTAAAAATTATAACAATCAATGGGAAGTCGGTTTACTTTGAAAAGACCAAATATACCACATTCCAAATAGTCGCATAAACGCCTTAAACCGATTACACCACTTAGAAAGAAAATTAGATCGGGATCCAGAATGTGCAGCTTTGTATTGCAAAGAAATGGAGCGCCTTTTTGAGTTAGGATACGCAGAAAAGGCTCGTTCAGAACCCAATGAAAAACTCTGGTACTTACCACATTTTGGAGTTCAAAATGTGAATAAGCCAGGTAGAGTACGTTTGATTTTTTAAGCAGCGGCAAAGTCTTGTAAAGTTAGCTTCAACGATTTTTTGTTAACCGGTCTTGTCACGGTCACCAAAATGTTTCGTGTGTTTGATTTAAAAAATAAGGAAACGTCGATTTAATTACAAAAGAGTATATTCTTGTTTCAGTAGAAGATTACAAAGAAAAAAAAAGGAGAACCAATGCGCTCTGCTCTATGTCGTGATCTGAAGTCGTGCGACAAAAAATAACAAAAATAAAGGTCGCCTGGCAACGGCGTAACTATGCAACTACTTGTTATATTTTCAAATGGCAAAACGCCCATAATGACTATCGTTATGTCGTGTCTCTTCATAGTGTTTCAAATCACCGAAGAGAGGTAAAACGGCCCCAAATACGGCATCCGTATTCGTGCACGTAGCCTAAGTCTCGGGGTCCTGTATGCCCTTTGACCGGTAAAAATAGAACACTAGCAATTAAAAGGCAAAATAAATACGTGTTAGTACTGAAAAACGAACAGTGCAGAGTTAACAAAGAAAGAAGGTAACATTTACAAATATACGTTGGTAACATTTACAGAGAAAATAAAATACTAGTTGTACATAAGTTTATTTTACTCTTTACAATTAAATTGAACATGTATATTAATGATTGACGTAATAAAGTAGCTATATGCAAGATAAAAAAATGCTACAAGCCAGCTAAAACCATTTTCTGAATTCTCGTCTCATCTATAAGTTTTAGGAATGACAATAAAACTAACGAAATTTTCAAAAGTAAGAATCACAAAAAATTAAAAGATTTTCTAGATTTTCAAAGACTTTTTCAATACTCTGCCTAAATAGAGTGTATTTATGCTTTGTAGGCCATTGTGAAAATTAACAAATATATGATAAGTATCTTAAGCAACATTAAAAAAATCTAACTACTTGACTGATAAACATTTGGACTAGCTGACCAAGCAACTACTTATGATACAATGTCCCGAATGTTGCGAAATTTACTAGAAAAAATTTCATTAGCTTAGAGCATAGTATTAGCATATTATTCTATTTTCACATTTATTAAAATTTCATATTCATTAGTTGAAAATGATACTTAACTATTACAATTTTTGTGGCCCTACAGTTTTAATTTTTAAAATATTACATAAAATTTGTAAGTAAAGTGAGACTACAAAATATCAAATCTAATATTTTCTCATTTTTGGTTTATTTTTTGTGATCATGAGGTAAAATAAGGTTTCTCGCATCCCAGCAAGGTATCGCACATGCCTAGTTCATGCATGTATATATTTGTACATTTTTATTTTGCGAAAAATACAAATAACGCGTCCGAAAAGCCTGGTTGGTCTACTTTTGTGCCCAAATGGTTGGTGAAGTTTTTTTTACCAAAAGTAGAAAGTATCAAAGCGTATTATATAAATGAAACTTTAGAGCGACATTGTCAATTGCAGGTGCTATTGAGTACAGTTATTGAAATATTTATAAATGATATTGAGAATCCTTTTCTGGTATTGAACTTATAATTCAATAATTCAGATAAAATATTTAGTTCAAAAATATTTTAATAATGTAATAACAATTTTTAAATCTTAATTCAATGCAAAAAGCTTGAATAAAGCCGTAAGATTTACAGGAAATTAAACTACTGAAGCTTTCCGGTGTAGCGTTGATATGATAAGTTTACGGATTAACAGACTGTAGAAAAGTACTAAAAGACCACACCAGTTTTGATATCTGTAAGAAAAATACATCTACGTATAATAAAAACTGCATCTTTTCTGAAGTATAGATGTTAATTTTGTACGCTGTCTATAATTAATTTGCGACGAACTAAGTATAAAAAGGTACTTTCAAATTTGCAGCTTGTGGTTGTATTCGTTACAGTAAAACGTGGCTACTTCAAGTTGTCAGGAGTGCTTGTACACAGATATAATAAATTTATGGTACGGATTTGATTTATTGTCTGCAAAGTGCACTAACGATCTGTTATACTTGAATAATCTGACACAGCAAAACTTTTTCATAACCTGTTTGCCTCACATAATTTTAAGTTAAAGAAGAGTTTCATTAGTAAAATGATGAAAAATTAGCCCCACCTAAATAGGCAAATCAACTGTTGTGCACCAACTTTTTGTTTCTTTTATTAGCCACCTACCAGCATAATTATATTAGAATAAAGTATTCACGACTCCTTGGTAACTTAACAAAAGACTAATGCAACCATATGTATCTTTATATGTGCAAATGTGTAAAAAATGTAATGTAGCAGAGTGTACCTTTAATAGTTATTGTTGTGTCAAATATGTATGTCTAAAAAAGTGGTTACTCGACAAAGCAAATCACTAACTAAAAATTACGCTTCATCCCTCAAATTTGGTGGTTAAATTGTAATTGTACATCATTAATATGTTTGAAACTGACTCATAAAAATCACTACTACTCATCCAATCTTCCACATACAATACACTTTTTTCGCATAATTCAAAATATTTTAAATTCAATACCAATTCATTTAATTGATGTATACGTCAACTAGATACGTCAACTTNTAAATAAGTCGTTGCTTTCGTCCATTAGTAGTTGTCCAGGCCAATTAAGCATAAATAATATGACGGCTATGATCACTTCAAACATGCTTAACCTTACTGTATCCATAAGTATTTCTTGTTCCATTATCTATAAAAATATAGAATTTCATAGTTACTTCTCGTTACGTTATTTTCTATAACCAAGTTCAAGGATATTTAATTATAGTGCCTTATTTGTCAAGCATATGTTGCACATGAAAAGTGATTGTAGTTCTTTTTTTCATCAATGGTATAAAACTAGTACAGCAAGCAGCTCAATTTATGTAACAATTGAATTTTTGCATCTAAAGTTCGATTGATACGATTTTTACAAGCGAAATTTTCAAATTTATTAAGATGTGTATTAGATAAATATTTAATCATTACATTAGCTTTTGAGTTTTTTTGTAGAGTTAGAATTATTATTATTCAGACCTTAAAACTCGCATTTTGAATATAAATGTTTATTCCAAAAACGTATAATAAACGGACAGTAGACAACTTCTCTTGAACACACATAACTCAACAACATATTAAGCGGCAGCAAAAGAACTGACTTTTTTATATTATAAAATATTTTCTCAAGTTTTCAGAACATAAAACAAGTCCTTAGTATATGCATGAAAATAAAAAACTTGTACTTTTTTAGTCATACAACTTCCATACAGACAATTTGGTGGCAAAATATCAACTTTATGCTGTAATCAGCAAAAACCAATTTAATAGATTCAATCATCTATTGCCTTAAATACTGTGTAAATTACCATTCAAATTAAAGTATTAATAATACAAAGATATATTTTGCACTACAAGTGCAAGTACATTGTGTTATTCTTTATACGGTCAAAATATGTTTATAACTCGCTATAAATAAATTTACTACGCTTCACGTAAATAATGATAGGTATGGCATTTTTATTTGCTTGAACATGCTTAAGCTTATGATAAGATTATTGTAAATCTGACGACTATTCCAAAAGAGAGTTTGAAAAAAAAAAATTTATTGCTCTGAAGCAACTTCAAGTCACGTGGAAGCGCGACAATGGAATTCCGTAATACTAGACCATTAAACTTTTCAATTTTTTTAAGTACAGGATCTTGTTAATTCTCGACTATTCCATAAAAATATTAGTGAAATCTAAATCGAGACTTACTATAATTGGTCCAACGCTGAGCAACACGAATAAAATGAAGAGACACATGCCAAACAATCCATTGAATGAATCTTCTATTGTATCCACAAGACTATAAATATGTTAAAAAAACATTTAATTTTGTTACTTGATTTAAGTAATCAAGCATGAATTAAGAAAAACTACATTGTTTAAACCAATAAATCTTACTCTCATGTTAAGAGAAATATGACATACTCCAGAAGGCTGGTATATGAGGTCTCAAGGTAGAAGTGATTTCACAGAATAAGCAATTCATGATAAAGGAAATTAATAAAAATTAAAGTTAAATCGTAACTTTGATTATTATAAAAGATAGGAATGTCTCGAACAGAGACGACAAAATATGTTACATCCAAATGTACGTCGCTAACTGTGCTGTTATTTACGCCGAGTCATGATTATCACTGTTTGTGTGATTGTGTGCAAATCAGTAACTTTCCAAATCGTACTTACTCAATATTATCTTCTTACATCATCANAGGGCTTTTATTTGTCAGTATTAATTTTTTAGTGGATGTGGACACAGAGAATATTTTATGGAATCAGCTTGTTACGTTTTCAGACGAACCGGCATGATTTTTTGTTTCGTTAAGCTCTAACAGAACGGGTTACCTTTCGTTTGAGATTAGGACTTGCACTTGTAAGTCTCGTATACCTAGCTATCTGAGCTACAAGCTGATAACTGATTGTTTATAAAATGCTTTGCTTATCGCTACTTAATGCATACTCAACTTTACAGACTCCTGGTGTAATTCTATAGCGGAGATAATCATGTTGGTAATTTCCCTCTGTTTCTCTAAGAAATCCGTCGTAGCTTTTTGTATTCGGTACCTAAAAAAATTTGTCGTTTATTAGATGGATTGAGTTACTGAAAAAGAAAAAGATTTTTTTATATTCCATGGAAAAAATCTAAAATTTAACAAAACCTTAGATCACAGACTATTTATTAAAGAATGATCTACTGTCATGATAAGTACGTGAAATTATTATGAGGACTGTCATAAATTTCTTCACCATACTGCGCTGAAAGGAGGAACTTTGGTCTACTTTGCGGAACGAAAATTTTTTCTTTTGGTGTAAGATTGGTAAAAAATAGAATACGAATCACGTTCGGAGGTTAAGAAATGCATTAGATTTCACGTTAACCACTTGAAATCCAAGACATTTCTAACTTTGGTCACTAGGTGCTTAATATACTATTTTTTCGAGAGTTCATACAGTAACTTTAAAGCGCGAAAATCATGAGAGAATGGTATAATTATCAACTTTAAACGTATACAAAATATTATACTATGTAAACAAACTACATTCTCAATGTGGATCGGAGTTGGAGTATAAAGAAAGTTGACTAATAATAAAAATAACATCTATTTGTTAATACGGTGTAAATATAATTTAAAAGCCGACATTTCTAATTTTTTTTTAACGTAATTTATATCTTACTTGATAACATTTATTGTTCCAATTACTTTAAGCATAACATTTAAATAGTTCAAGAAAATAACTAGGCTCGTATAGGTACTTATAGCGAAGATAACCACATGTGTAAAAAAATATTGAAAATAATATTCATTTGGATCGACGATGAATTTCCCTTTTATAAGAAAGTTATTTACGCCGAGTCATGATTATCACTGTTTGTGTGATTGTGTGCAAATCAGTAACTTTCCAAATCGTACTTACTCAATATTATCTTCTTACATCATCAAATGAGACGTCTAATTTGCTAATAGGATAAAGCAACATCGCGGGACTTTTTTCTTAACTTGGTCCTTATTACCATGATGCACAGCAATAATCGTTGGGTACACAAAAAAATTTTCTCTCTCCGCTCTTATCTGATGGATTGGAGATCATATGAATAACTTGATTATACTTGGAAGTAGGTCAAAATGTGGCCACTTCAAGTTTTCCGGAGGGCGTGTACATGGATATAATAAATTTATGTCATGAACTTGATTTACCGACTGTAAAGTGCACTAACGATCTGTTATACTTTAATACTCTGGCCGAGCAAAACTATTTCATAACTTGTTTGCCTCCCATAATTTTAAGTTAAAGAAGAGTTTCATTAGTAAAATGATGAAAAATTAGCCCCACCTAAATAGGCAAATCAACTGTTGTGCACCTACTTCTTGTTCCTTTTATTAGATCACCTACCAGCACAAACGTATTAGAATAAAGTATTCACGATTCCTTGGTAACTTAACAAAAGACTAATGTAACTATATGTATCTTTATATGTGCAAATGTGTAAAGAATGTAGCGTAGCAGAGTGTACCTTCAATAGTTATTACTGTATTTAACGTATATATCTAAAAAAGTGATTACTTGACAAAGCAAACGACTTTCAAGAAATCATGTATCATCCCTCAAATTCGTTGGTCTAATATTGATTGTACATCATTGATTTATTTTAATTTTAATGCAAAATAAATTCATTGCTGCATCCATCAACTCTATATCGAAATTGAAAAACATGTTTTCTACTTTAGTACTATACAACTGCAGTGCACTACTTATACACGAAATACATCTTTAAACATGAAAAACCAGTGTAGCAGTCATACACTCTATTCTTACATTTCTATTGTGCATAGTATCGCTAAAAGCACGTAATATAGTGAGTAATATCGATTTGTAAATGTTTTCAGTATAAAATCCATTAATTATCCATATACTTGCCTGTGCGTAGGTCTCAAAATTTAAAGGACAAAATCCTCCAGCAGTTAAGATGCACGGCTTCGTGCATCTTAATCTCATGATTATCAGTAATGTTTTTGAACTTCCGGATAAGTTGTACCATTCACCCATGTAACTGTAAAAAAATGACTCTCATGAACTATTGCTAAAACCGTATTANTTTCTATTTCTATTTTCATGACAGAGCTCTTACAAAAGACATTGAAACTTCGATACCTTTTCTTGCATGCTGTTATGGAGTTGGCATATGTTATTATTTTTTATAGAACATTAACTAGTTAAAAATTTGCAATAGATTTTACTTACGTTTGCCTAAAAAATTGAGAAATTGTTGAAGCAAGTGGAATTCGTTAATAATAACGAAAATACTTCGTGATGGATACAACTTAAGCTCCTTACATGCAAGCAAACAATTTAGGTATTGGAGTTTTAGTCTCTCACCGCGAAAGGGCTTTTATTTGTCAGTATTAATTTTTTAGTGGATGTGGACACAGAGAATATTTTATGGAATCAGCTTGTTACGTTTTCAGACGAACCGGCATGATTTTTTGTTTCGTTAAGCTCTAACAGAACGGGTTACCTTTCGTTTGAGATTAGGACTTGCACTTGTAAGTCTCGTATACCTAGCTATCTGAGCTACAAGCTGATAACTGATTGTTTATAAAATGCTTTGCTTATCGCTACTTAATGCATACTCAACTTTACAGACTCCTGGTGTAATTCTATAGCGGAGATAATCATGTTGGTAATTTCCCTCTGTTTCTCTAAGAAATCCGTCGTAGCTTTTTGTATTCGGTACCTAAAAAAATTTGTCGTTTATTAGATGGATTGAGTTACTGAAAAAGAAAAAGATTTTTTTATATTCCATGGAAAAAATCTAAAATTTAACAAAACCTTAGATCACAGACTATTTATTAAAGAATGATCTACTGTCATGATAAGTACGTGAAATTATTATGAGGACTATCATAAATTTCTTCACCATACTGCGCTGAAAGGAGAAACTTTGGTCTACTTTGCGGAACGAAAATTTTTTTCTTTTGGTGTAAGATTGGTAAAAAATAGAATACGAATCACGTTCGGAGGTTAAGAAATGCATTAGATTTCACGTTAACCACTTGAAATCCAAGACATTTCTAACTTTGGTCACTAGGTGCTTAATATACTATTTTTTCGAGAGTTCATACAGTAACTTTTAAGCGCGAAAATCATGAGAGAATGGTATAATTATCAACTTTAAACGTATACAAATCATTATACTATGTAAACAAACTACATTCTCAATGTGGATCGGAGTTGGAGTATAAAGGAAGTTGACTTATAATAATAAATAACAGCTATTTGTTGATATGGTGTAAATATAATTTTAAAACGGACATTTCTAATTTTTTTTTAACGTAATTTATATCTTACTTGATAACATTTATTGTTCCCATTACATGGAGCAGACAATTTAAATAGTTTAAGAAAATAACTAGGCTCGTATAGGTACTGATAGCGAAGATAACCACATGTGTAAAAAAATATTGAAAATAATATTCATTTGGATCGACGATGAATTTCCCTTTTATAAGAAAATATCTTGTTCGAGGTTTATCGAGCGGAATAACTAAGTCCAAAGTTACGGGTAATAATATCAACTGAAGAGACGCTGCGAAACCTATAATTGTCATTCCTGTACAAAAATATGGAAAAAAAATACAAAATTATTTGTGTTGTTGTTGTTCACACAATCAGGTATGAAAGTACAGTTACTAGTCATAATAAAATTCAGAAGGGATTCAAACTCAGCCATTTTGGTCATGATAGCTTTTTCATTGTCATCGCCCAGTAATGTCCAATTTTTTTCAAATCTTTTGTAAACAAGGCGCAACTTATAAAAAGAGAAAAACCACAACTGATTAAAAATATTCATGAACGAATTAAAGTATAAATATAACTTAATACCTTTTTCTCATTTAGTAGCACAAAACAGTATTCCAACAGTCCCATTGTTAGAAAAATAGCTCCACACACGTTTTCAACACATACTAATGTATCATTACTCCAGTGCTGCATTGCACCTAACATCTGTAAATTGTTTTTTATTACTATGAATGACGGTATATTTTAAAAGATTTTCTATTTGGTGATAGTTATAATTTATTACACGCCTAACTGGTAGAAGCTCCATTACACACGAAAATCTACAGACAATACAACTGACCTTAAACATACAGCATACTCACATCACCCGCACACATACGCAAAACTTGACTTACTTGACACTCGCCACCGATGTGACTTTTGATAGAACTCTCTTATTTTGCCTATTAAAAAAAAGCACCTCTTCTTTTCTGTCTTTTGAAGCTATTTGAGCAGACATTGAGGTTGGGATAGGATAAAAAAACCTGTTTGAAAGGCCTTAAAAATGATCAAACTTTATAATTTTGGTGTCTTTTTCTTAATGATAGTCGATTAAATAATACGTAGGTGAAAAATATACTACTTTCTATATTTTGTTTTACATGGTAACACAAAAGCTACGACGATTTTTTACAAGATTATCACTAAATACGCACACTGTGCATATTGCGGCACAAGTATTATTTTGCCGTAGTATGCTCAGTGTGCGTATTTAGTGATAATCTTGTAAAAAATCTTAGTGGGTTTTGTGTTACCATGTAAAACAAAAATTAGTAAATAATACATTCTCCATCTACGTTTCATTAAAAAATTATGTTTTCCAATACTGAACAGTTCTCAAAATTCTTTTGCAGAACAACGGAGAAGTAATAAAATATAGCCTTGAATATTAATGTAATAATTATGTAGGATTCTAATTAGATGTTTAAACTTGAATATTAATAATAAACATACGAGATTCAATGGTTTGATGGTTGCCTCTAAATATTTTGTTCATGAAATAAAGGAGGACAAAAGTGGAACATTTTTTGTGGATATTCTCATTTGCATACACGTATAATAAAAAATATAAAATGGGCTTCCTTGAACGAAATTGGTGTACAATATCACAAATAATTAAATATATTTCAAAATCACTAAGGACGGTCATTCTATATATATATGACAGCACAAACTACTGTCGTTTTAAAAACCTTTTTTTAATCAAACTAGAAAGTAACAAAAATAATTTTAAATATTTACTGTAGGAATAAGTGACGATTGTATCAATATCACGGATGATATGTTTCCTTAGTAAGCTTCAGGTTTTTTAAAAGTTTTCTTTGGAAATTTTTTACAATATTGTCGTGCATGAAAATAACGAATTTTTCTCACGAAAACATCAAAAATCATCGATCACACAATTATAGATTCCACTTTCGTAATTATGATACTTATATCTTATTCACATTAAAACAGAAATACATGATAATAAATTGATCCTACAAAACGTTATTTAATCTCAATAAGTCTCTGATCACGTATCCTTCTTAAGCCCTGATTTTCAGTCAAAATTTTCTTATTTTTGCTCGCATTAGTAGCCACCGATGTAGGACGCAACTTCAGATTTTTCCAGTTTTTCCGCTTTCACTCATCTTTAGGTTTTGTGCAAAGTAGTCAATAATACAGGACCAGGCACTATTTCCATACTATATTGGTAAGAGGCTCCTGTTATTTAGGCAGGAAAGCTGTTTTCAGTAAAGAATAGGAAAAAAAACTTGGTTGCAGACTAAAAGTAATTCACTTTGACCTATTGTTCTGCCCAAAAAATTAAATATCTGCGTTTCATGGCATGTAAACTAAGTTCATAAAGACTTGCTGTACACGTTTCGTTCATTATTAGTTCAAGCAATTTCACACTTACAATCTTGACATAATATTCAGTTTCACTTGTTGCAGATACTTAGACATGATGCACAAACAAATATAAATGCAAACTTACTTACAAACATTGATATTCCAAGCCCCATTGCGAATAATACAATGAATCNTCATGTCTCAATATTTATTTATGATCGTAGTTTTGTCAATACAATTTTTCAAAGACAGGTGAGCAAAACTAGTGCTTAAGTACACGTGATCATCTCAGTAACGACAAAGGCTACAAGTAAACATAATAGGTATAGTAGGTGCAATAGGTAGTTCTGATAATTTTTTCTGAGAATGTCGTGAGGTGAATGTATTTAAAGGACCAGACTCAACAAAGAGCGCTGGTCCTTTGATTAAGTTCAAGTAAGTTGTAGGCGAGTCCCATTAAACTGAAGTTGAGTCAGCTTTTAGCACTTTTTTACTTACTTACGATATTAATGTACATTTAAATGGCTTGATTTTATTATTTATACATTAAAAGCGAATCATAACAACTATTTCTAGTCTAGCCAAAATTTACTGTTTATTTTTAATGCAAGTACTAACAGATGAGTTGACTGTACTTGAAATCGCTTAATCGAAAATTTTGAGGAAAAAAGTGCCAGCTAACGCTTGCAAATAAATATTGCTATTTGTCTTTCGAGCCCTGGTTATGCTATAAAAAAATTAAAATACCAACTCATATAAGTTATCAAACTAACTTATGTGTTTTTTTCAGAAAAATTTTTGTGACTGTTGGAGAAGTACATATAAATTTAGTAGATATAAACTTACAACAATAAAAAAAAAAAAAAAAAAATTAATAATGTAATATATGACAGACAGTTAATGAAATAACATGAGTACTGTACTAACATGATTGTTGAAGATGTTATTTACCGATACTTTTGTTACACTAATACTACTAAATAAACGAGATCAGTTTGTTATGCTCCGGCCTGACAAAATTGAAACTATGGTACCGACTTTAGTGTTGTAATTTTTTCGCCGTTACTAATGTCAGCTAAACTCGTTGCTTATACATTTGACAACTACGATTTTTATAGTTTTTGTAAGTCACTTGTCCTTAGTGCTGTACATAGTAATTAGTCAATAAATATAAATTCTTATAACAGAAGATGGTGCCAATATTTTTTGGACATAAATGGCAGAGGCAAGTCGAATCTTCTTTTTCTGACAAATTTTATTTTTTAGCTGCTGAATTTTTGCTCTTCTTTACTTCTTCCCCTAATTTTGAATTCCTGGATTCCTTTGCATGTGAGATCGTGTTAATCCGATTCTTGGTAACGCATGCCGTTTTTTTCCTCGTCTACCTCATTTTCCAAAGTCCTACGTAAAAAGATCCATTTTGAATATGACAACTTAAAAAATTTTTACGTTTCGTACTGTGACAAAGAGAAAGTTTCTACACATAAGAGCATAGAAAATAAGTACATACATTAAATTTAAGGTGCAATTGGCATGGTTTCTTTTGTACTACCGGTGGTAATGTGGCTCTAGGCCCGTGCTTATCCTAAAATCTTCAACCACATAACTCAGTAAGCCCCCACGAATTGAACCCCGTGTGCCGGTAACCCTGATTTCAGATAAAACTTGAAAAGTAGGATCGCTTTTTTGCTTCAGATCAATTCATTACTATCCAACAACTTTTAATAAATAGAAGACATTTACTAGCACTACAATCTACTTTTAATGTATAACTAGAAACAGTTTATGACCCTTTTAACCTGGACATAAATTTAAAAACTTTTCACGTATGAACCTGAAATTTTCTTGGAACAAAACATGCTGTAGCGGTGATGATTTAGTATCAAAAATTGATACAAACCCCGAAACCTCATATTTATCATTTTCTAAAGCGATTTAACTCAAGATTACCTAAGACTTTATTAACCTCACCACCGTAGAATCTCATTGTTCCATACTTTTGACATTGTACAAGCTGTCTTAAGCTTCTTTTTTACTGTTTGACTTATCTAAATAAGTATGTTACGATACCTTGAAATCGGCATAGACACTGGCGAATCCTAGGCTATAACCAAGCTCTTCTTCGTGAAATTTCCAGAGGCAAAATACAATGTTATGTTTAATGAGGTTCCCCATTTTGTGTAACAACTTTTTAAAATACCACGGAGTTTCTAGAGACCAGTACCTCATCTGGATTAAACACATCACAAAGCCATGATGATACTTTAAAGAGTTTAGACGCCTTCAAAAATCTGTAGGAGATGCATTCATCTTTGCAAGTATGTAGGAGGCATTTTAACCTTTGGAGAGAATAGGTTATAGGAGCATTAAAAGTCTTTGTTATTGTGCGTGAAACATACAAGTCTTCGTACACTTGTAGAGGATGTACATCTTCACGAGTCTACAAAGTACGTGTACGTTGTGTGAACGTGTATAAAAGCCACGTGTCATCACGAGCATGTGGGACAGCGTCCTTTAGAAAAATTGCAAACGATTGCAGAAGTGTAAGATATTTATTTACGTATAGTCAAGAACATGGAAGGTCATTTATTATTAAGCGTCTGTGCGAGCGCGTGTACAGTACATTGATCCACACGAGAAACAATATGCCTTTATATAACACGGTATATGGACGTACGCACACGTCATTCAAAACTTTTTTATAACAAATAAAACTGTTCACACTGCCTATTTTTTATACAAAAGGTTAAAAAAAATCTGTTTTTTTGGTAATTTTACAGTCTTGAAATCTAGGTACCTTGCTCACCTTGCAGACCTTGCTCAGTATTGGCTTTGATAGAAATAAGGTGGATGTCCCAGTACTCGCTCACATAAGCAGACGAAAAGTCCCAATAGTCGGTCACTATTTTTCTTTTATGGGCCTTCGTTATATTTTTAATTGGGTTCATATATTAACTTGTTTTGAAAGAGTAATTGCTTAGTGTCTGAATAGCTGCCCGATTTATATATGTCTTGAAAATTTATAGTGAAAAAATCAGCCAGATGACCGACTATTGGGACATGACCGAGTACTGGGACATTGACCTTACCAATATTAAAATAGTTATAAGTACAAATTTAGCAGCGAATGCTTCAGGATATTCCAGCCTCCAATTGTCAATAATATTGAACCAATAAACATAAACATATACTAATAAATAATTGAAATCATGCAGAATCCGTTTTTATATTTCTAACTAGAAAAAAAGTTTTAGGTATTTGGAATGAAAATTAGCTCTTTTCACATTTTTGCTTACTGATAAATTTCAACTCATAATAAAAGTGTCAAAGGTATAACGAGTTTACAGGTTTTATAAATTAAAACTTTACCTTTCCAATGTTATGGTTGAAAAAAAAAAGGTAATTGAATTCAAAGTTAAGATAACTGCAAAAAAGATGAAATACTGTGTTCATTTTCAGTAGTACAATAAAAGTTGGGCAGCCATATTGCATATGTAATTTGGCAGAAGATTTACCAATTTAAATACGGAAGGAGATCAAAATTTAAGTAATTAGTGGTGTATTCAACATTTTTATGAATACAATTAGTTGTATAGTATTGTTACGTACGATATCATATAGCTATGTGTCCATGTGCCGTTTTAGGTAGAGGAGGAGACAGAAGTAAGAGACCGGGGAGATAAGCTAAAGACACCAAAGCAAAAAAGATTTAACCCGTGACACGCGTTACTTCTGTCAAATAATACAGTAGAATAAAGTACTGATTGAGTACCATTATCTTTTGTTTATTTATAGACTGAGAAAAAAAATAATACCACTTTTGAAACTGTTTTGACAATATTAAATATACAAGAAAGTATAATGATTGTTTGAATTTTAGTAAATGGCCTAAAACTCACTGGCCAATCAATATCATCAGAATAAAGTGTAAAAATCAAGATAGATAAGGGGGTAACATTTTTTTCAAATCTAAAAATATTATAAAAAATTTCAAAAAATGTATGTATTGCTAAAAAAATTTCGCATCTAGTTATATGCAAATAAAATTCAAGTTCTAAAAAATTTGACTGTATCTAAAAACTTAATTAAAGCTTTAGAAGTTATCAGAAAATTCAAGACAAGTCTATTTTAAAAAAATATAATAAAGAAAATATCTAGTTAATTTTATTAGACTAGTTGCAACATTTTAAAAAACCTAAAAAATCAATGTTAATACAATAAAATATGTGTTTGGAAAAAAAAATTATTTAGTTGTTAAATAAAAAAAAAAATTATCCTTAAACTTTTTAA
>NW_019379640.1:445830-477972 GCF_000648655.2 Copidosoma floridanum
AAATACATTCTCATCAAGGACAGTGTACTTTTAAGTAGTTGTACATGTTTTGACGCAAAACTAATTATTTTATTTATATTATACATAAAACATTTCAGTATGTAGTACGAATAAACTAGAATAATGTTTTTAAATGAAACAACTTATTACTATTTTTTAATTTGTTAACAACTTTTTATTGCCAATTATTCGTATAGATCTAGTCGATAAAAATTGAATGATAAAGTTTTTATTTATTCTTGAGAGTAGATAAAGTTGTGCCATTGGAGTTTTTTTTTAATGTTCTTTGGATCATAAATTACTGTCTTACGGAGCGAAGAAAAGCATTAAAAGACCAAGCCGTTTTTAACATCTAAAAGATAAGAAAGTTATGTAACATGTGATGTAAAAAAATTTATGATACAAATAATGTAAATGAATATTTTACGCTATATTTACAAGAACTCGTGATCTAAGTAATTTTACATGGTACTTCCTAATTGGTTGTTTACTATTCTATACCTATATATAAAAGTAGTACATAAAGGGATTCATTACTGGCTGTTTTTCAGCTGAAGTGCTAAGATTTTAATGAAAAATTTTACGAGGCCTCGCATTTCTGATAAGCAGCGCATTGTTTTTTGTTATTATTATAGATTTTCAAATTTTTTTTTATTTTATCGTGAGTCTTACAACAATATACATCGATATTTTGCGTAGCTTCTCTTCATTTTCCTACTATCAAAGTAAGCATGTACACAAGTTATTTCACAGGTATTAATTTTAAGTCACGTGTTAAACTCTTTCTGCCAGAGTTAAAAAAACCCATCGAGTCTCATAACCTTAGTTTTAGGATTTGGATCCACTACACTACTTTCTGAGACGAGAAAAAAATCTCAAGTGCAGGGGAGGTGACGAATTTTCAAGTATTCACTATTTCGGCCCTTGTCTTGTCCCTCTTACTAAGTGGAGCTCTTACTTGAAAATGGAGATACTTATCAAATAGAAATATACGGTTTTATGAGGAAATGAATGAAACAAAGTAAACTTAATCCGAGATTAAAAAGTACCTAAATTTTTTTACAGTTTATTAATGCACTAAGAGCACATGCAAGGTCACCGTAATAGAACTGCTTAACCACATGGTATATAAAAGTAGCGAGCTTGCGCTGCTACCCAAATATCTCGTTTGATGTTTCAATAGATGTATGCTTTTACTATTGTAAGTTTTTTAATTTGACCTAATTAATGTACTTACCGTGATATGCTAGACTTTGAAATATTTAAAGCAGACTTATGTAAGTCATCGTAATTGTGCTGGTAATGATTCAAACCATGGAGTGACATGCTAATAATTTTTAATCTATTTCATTTATTAGCATATATTTATCTTACATAACGTGATAATGCAGCTACGAGGTCATTAAAACAATGATTAAATGTCTCACATGAGAGCTGTGTGCTGTTATTTCGAAGGTCTATGCATCGTACATTACCTTTTGCATTGTCATTAAATGAATTATCGATTCACCCAAAAATACTTATGACGTATTTTGATAATTTATAACAAGTGCATTAGACTATAACTATGCTGAATTGACTACGTCGTATAAACTTTGCAAATGATATGAGTATGCATAAAATTCAACTCAATGTTGAGTTAAAAGCTACTCATAGCAGTATTCTACCATTGATTTGGATAAATAAATTCCATTAGAGACATATACATTTTTAAAGGTACTCAAAGGTAAATCTTTAACATATACAAATATACACGTTTTGGATATACTTGCCTGTCCATAGGTCTCATAATTTAGGAAACGAAATCCTCCAGCGGTAAAGACAGAAGGCTGCATGCATCGAAATCTCATGATTGTAAGTAATTTTTTGGTTCCTCTAGGCAATTCGTACCATTCGCCCATGTACCTTCAAAAGTATGCTTGGATAAGTTATCGTTTAATTGATCAATGACAGAACTTAGACGATGGATTGAACATATTTACGTTGATGTAAGCAGATCATTACTCTCGTCTATGAGACGTTGTCCAGGCCAATTAAGCATGAATAACATTACAGCTATGGCCCCTTCAAACATACTTAATCTGACTACTTCAAAAAATTCCTCCTCTTCCATTATCTACAATATTATAATTTATATGCACAATTATTATAAAGATTAAAATTTTACCTATTATTTCTTTTAAGTATGTAAATTAACTAGTACATTGCGTAATTATGTCACCAAGATGATCCAGTTATAAGCTAGTTTTGCATGCCCCAAAATTAATAACCAGGAAAATACTCAACTATAACGACAGTTTTTCCAAAGTACCTTAGCACACATCAAATTGCTAAATTTTTTATGCCGAAGCCAAATAGAACTCAATCATGTCTCAATATTTATTTATGATCGTAGTTTTGTCAATACAATTTTTCAAAGACAGGTGAGCAAAACTAGTGCTTAAGTACACGTGATCATCTCAGTAACGACAAAGGCTACAAGTAAATATAATTGGTATAGTAGGTGCAATAGGTAGTTCTGATAATTTTTTCTGAGAATGTCGTGAGGTGAATGTATTTAAAGGACCAGACTCAACAAAGAGCGCTGGTCCTTTGATTAAGTTCAAGTAAGTTGTAGGCGAGTCCCATTAAACTGAAGTTGAGTCAGCTTTTAGCACTTTTTTACTTACTTACGATATTAATGTACATTTAAATGGCTTGATTTTATTATTTATACATTAAAAGCGAATCATAACAACTATTTCTAGTCTAGCCAAAATTTACTGTTTATTTTTAATGCAAGTACTAACAGATGAGTTGACTGTACTTGAAATCGCTTAATCGAAAATTTTGAGGAAAAAAGTGCCAGCTAACGCTTGCAAATAAATATTGCTATTTGTCTTTCGAGCCCTGGTTATGCTATAAAAAAATTAAAATACCAACTCATATAAGTTATCAAACTAACTTATGTGTTTTTTTCAGAAAAATTTTTGTGACTGTTGGAGAAGTACATATAAATTTAGTAGATATAAACTTACAACAATAGGTCCAATGCTGAGCAATGCTAACAAGGTAATAAGACCAATGCCAAACAATCCATTGAACGAGTTTTCGATGGTATCTACGAGACTTTAAACATATAGAAGAAAAAAATATTCAAATTTTATTTTCACTCAAGAAGAGGAAGTATACTTCATAAAATAAATTACGTTTTTAAATTCACGCAATGAATTCATTCTATTCATGTAAAAATAGAGGATTAAAATATTCCTGCAAGCATGGAGGTGCGTAAGATGGCAGTAAAAGTATATGTGATCCGTAAATTACTTTAAGAAGCACAGTATCCACTGCTAGGATTTATATGATAATAAATTCTTGGTGATGGTGACTTCAATAGTGCCGTTACAAAATACAACACTACAATAAACAATGTTTAAAACTACGAATGAAGAGGCTTTGGACGCGTAAAAACCAAACATTTTCGATAGAATCATCATTTTCCTAAGAAAACTTTTAAATATTTATTATCAAATGACAGATATAGTAGTTAGTTTTATTTGCTTTAAAAACTACGATCACTTTTTTCTGAGTTTAACTTAATTGCACTGTCTATCAAACATTCCTACATACCAATTCTCAGGGTTCTAATGAATAATGTGTATTCTGTAAGGCCTCATATATGAGTCATTCTACGAAAACCAGCATATCTAAAAAGCCAGAATAGATGAACATTGAAAATAGGTTTTTAATTATTAAAATATTTTTTCTGTATTGTCTATGAATAAAAAAAGCTAAAATGTTTTGCCCCTTGCTGGATGTGCACGAGAAACTTTGACTTTATTTTTATATTCATATCATGTACTTACTATTAACATTCATACAAGTCATTATCCAAGTCAAAATTGTATTCAATCTAACATTAAACGAATATAAAATGAGTTTTGTATCGTTATGGGATAGCGTTACGAGCTCTTACAAATTCGTTGAAAAATCGACATTCTCACGCACCAAATAAAAATTAAACTTCACCACTGCACTTGTATTATATACAAAATAGCTACATGTTCATCCGCCACCTTCCAAATCAATGATTTAACTCCTGGCAACGTTACATAACATTCTATTACGTTACGGGCTCTTAGTTTTAATTTTGAAGAGATCGAATTTACTGATTTGCGAGCCTGTAAGAATGTCTTATCGGGTTATAAAAATCAGAAAAATATTTTTACAATATCCTTGATCCCCACAGAATACAAATATTTTCAAATTGAAATGTTAAAATTTATTTGCTTGCATTTGTAAGAGAATTTTCAATTGCAATGTTAAATTTTTCAGGTTTTGGTCCCACAACTCAAACACTATCCAAGTCTTAGATACAATTTCTTTTGCTTTTCTAAAATACGTAAAAATGTTGTCTGCGTTAATAACTTTGAGGTCCCATACCGTAGAAAAAATAAATAGTCTGAAAATTTCTTACAGGTGTCGTTAAAAATGAAATTTTTCGAATGAGTTCCGAGTCGGTAACACTAATTTAGCCTCTTTTTTCATCTAAAACTAAAGGAGTATTGGTATTTTTGATGGTCTGAATTCTGCTGTAACTCTAGCAGAAAATATACATTAATTATTTTTAAAAAATTTCAGATCGATATCTTCTTACAGGACGTTGTAATCGACTACGACATAAAATACCGTTTTTGGTAGAATTACCCATATTTGCATAGAAAATGGAGAAAAAAATTTTTTATTTCACATTTTCATTATTTGATGCAGCTAAATAAATAGTTATAGATGTAAGTGATTGTTAATCCAATAATGATTTGTATTACTACATGGGAATATGTAAGCTTTTCCCACGTAACATACGATTTTAGACTCATACTTAAAGTTTATCCATACTTAACTCTAAGGATTCTTGGTGTAATTTGATAGCGGAAATAATCATATTAGTAGCTTCCTTTTCTTTTTTTATGAGCTCTGTCGATAAAAATTGTATACGATACCTGGAAAATTTAATGGATGACTTCAGTGTTTAAGACATAGTTTGCAGTTTTATAAGTTCATCACATTTTGATTAATTCAAGTTGTTTATTACAAGTTGAGTGAGAAGTTATAGCTCATGAAGTCACACATTTAATATAAAAGATAGAAGAAGAAGAAGGGACTTTTAAAATATGGCTTACGTTAATTATGAACTATAAATTTTTAATCTCCCAACAAATAGTTTTTTTAATTTAGCAAAACCGAAAGTCGTGTAAACACAGGGTATCAACTATTACTAAAAAAGTTGGAGTATAAATATTACTGAGTGCCTTAAAAAGTTCTTTCTTTGAAAATTAAATATGCTGTATTGTAGTTTTTCCAGTAAGATGATTTTTCAGGTTACTGTTAATATTAACTGCAAACTTATTTTAACGAAAGTTGTAGCACTAAAAAATAGCATACTATTTTGAATTCAAAAAAACTATAAGTTTTACTTACTGTTATTAATATGAGTGGGGTATAGATAAGATGTACATTTTATTTTAAAGGTTAACGTTTAAAATAAAAAAAAAATCATTTGTATCTTACTTGACAACGTTAAATGCTGCAATTATTCCGTTTAGAGCATATAAATAACTGAAAAATATAGTTAATGCCACATAACTAGCAATTGTAAAGATAATTACATGTGCAAAAAAATATTCCAAATAATATTTATTTGGATCAGCAATAAATGTTGCTTTTATTATAAAATATCGTGGTCGAGGTTCATCCAACGGTAAAACAAAGTCCATAATTATTGGTAATAAGACTATTAGACCAGATGCAGCAAAACCTATAATTATCATTCCTGGAAAAAATATGGACAGAAAATAAAATTACACTTTTAACTTCGTCATTAATCTAATGACGTTGTAGAAACACAGTTACTTGTTATAATATAATTTGAAATTAGTCCAAACTCAGCCTGTTTTATCATAATAGCTTTTTCGTTGAGATCATTTATTACAATCCAATGTTGGGCTAATTTTTCACACATTCGACGCAACTTGAAAAAGTTATATCATAGTCAACTACAATAATTTACATTTAAATTCAATATTCATTTTTCGTAAATACCTTTTCATCATTAAGTATTACAAAACAATACTCTAACAGTGCCATCAACAGAAAGAAAGCTCCACAAATATTTTCAACACATACTAATATATCACTGCTCCAGTATTGCACGATACCTAAGCTCTGAAAAAAGAATTGCTTATACGCCTTATTTTTTTCTTTTTGTAACTTCATTCTTATACTCAGAATTTATTATCAACTGCGTTGGTTCTATAACGTTGTTAAATTCAACTTGGCCAATGAAACAAACTATTTTACTTCCTTGCAGACAAAAAATTATAATTTTTAACCCATTGTAAAGATATACAAATTAAATTTTGCTTTCAATGATTAATAAAGTAAGTGAATAAAATCATGAAAAATTATATTCTCTGATTATTAATTATATCTTAAAATCAGGAAACGTAACATACGCTGATTAATACATTTTGAACTTTAATTTACTACGTAGTCCTAGCATTCTAATATTGGTAGTGTAAAAAATAAACTTACAAATAATATTAAACCACACATCATTCCAAACATCACAATGGATCTCAAAATTATTTTTTCAAAAAGAGGTCTGTAAAACCATAAGCCTATGATAATGTTGCTGTTTTTAAACAGCTTGAAGTATTTATTGTTAAAAACATCATGGATTTCTTTAAAATCCATTTTTCACTGAATTTCCTCGGTAATCCTACTGAAAACTGAACCTTTTGCCAAATGCTCTATTTCTTTCTTGGAGATTCATTTTTTATTTAAAGACTGAAATTGATGTTAATAACAATAGTAACGCAACTATCTTAGTGCGTTTGCGTTGGTATACAGTTTTAATTGCGGGTCAATTTGCATGAGAAATACTTCGTAGACACTTGTTCACTAGTTTGCCCTTGTGTATAACTTTCAAGGATTCTAGGAAAACAAACAAAATTTTAACGATTGTGGCAGTTTTTTTTATACACTACTACTACATTCAGTAAGAAAAGCTACATGAAAATTTTTTTCTTGTTTGGCAGGTCCGGTGAATTTTCGAGAACCATGGGGTTAGTATTTTTTTTTACATAATCAATACATTGTTACATCGAGGCTGAGCCTAACCTACCTCGTTTATTTTTTTCTTTTCTCTTCATTCTCTTCTTTTTCTCTTTTCAAACCCGCGTTTTCATATCAATCCAAATACCATAATATACATTTGCCAAGCAGCAGAGCTAGTGCTTGTGACGTACGTATAAAGAGACCGAGTAAGGTAAGAACTACGTAAGAACTAGTCTGCATGTCCTTCTCTCCTTGTGTGTTGACAGATTATCCATATCGTTCGGTGAAATTCAATAATTATTTTCTATCTTCTCCTTCTCTTACCTATTCGTAAACAAGGTGACGTAGTTAAATAAGCCAATGGAAGCCAATGGAGAACCCGGTCAGTGCCTATACGTGACCTGGATAATCCGGTCCATTCGTTTCGACTTAAATTAAATCCTGGATTTTGCCTTGAGAGACACCTTGTACCCTCTTCTAGATAAAAATCAAAGTGAGTATATTTAATAGTAATATTTGTATTCATAGTTAATTTTTACGTATTCCCGATATTTTTCCGCGTAGAATTCACTATTGCGTACGATTCAATCCGCATATTGGTGGTCAAACAGGTTGCAAAAGAAAAAAAAAAAAAAAAAAAAAAAAATCAAATAAGAAAATAATACCAAGTTGTGTGCCAGTTAGTGTAAATTCCGACAGCCATGTATACAAAATACATGCTGGTAATCAGACCGACTGACTTGAAAACGCACTTGCCACTCACGGAACAATCAAGCGATGCACACATTTTTAATTGTTTAGTAGCCTGAGGGCTTAACTTTATTTCTTTTCATAATTTGATACAAAAAGTACTCAAAATTATTATCGAATTGGACATTTCACACACCATCTACACTATTTAGCTAAATTAGTTTGATTGATGATGATGATTTTCACGGATACAGGCTTTTTTTTTATCATACCAGAGGGCTTACGTGCAGCTGTTCAGGTCCGATTTGTACATTGTACATTCATGTGATGCTTCCGTGATCCTGATGTTTATAGTGGTAGAGAGTAGGAAAAACAAAGATAACATTACACTTGGAGACATACATATAAATTGTATATATACCAAAATCGGTTAGGTTGATGAAACAATTATTAGAAACTGGCTGAGATGTTTTCAATTTTTTGAGTTGCAAAATTTGATGTTGTTTAAGAAATGTAGTTGTACAGTACGTTAATTACAATATATTTACTAAAGTTAAATTACAATATATTACGAATAACTTATATTAAGATCTCGAAGTGTCACTTTAAAAAAATAATTAGCTTAAAAACTGAGCGATATTTTGCAAAGTTGCGAAGCACTTTTTGTTGAATTCGTTATGAGCCATAAGTTATTGACGTTACATAAAATTTTGTGGATCAGATTTTCATTGTGTTGGTGTTAATATTTTTGATCAAATAAGTTTTTTGTCGTTTTTGGCAGTTTGTTTAAAATAAATAATGCGAAATCACTGTAGCCAAACCTTAAGAGATATAAGAGCTCTACCTAAGAGATCTATCGTGTGAAAAAGTGTATGGCATTAATAATGGTAGTTTTTAAACTTGGTTCTGAGCTTCATCAACATTAAATAAAATAAATATTTGTAACTTTTTCATGAATACCCAGATAAATAAATGTTCTTGACTTTTAAGGAGATTTCATCGCCATAGTACGGCAAACCTATACGTATGCTATTAAATAGTTTTAAAATCATGCTCAATCTAGTGGTGCCTTTTTTTTATGATTCCAACCAGTCAAAATTTATAGATATTCGATTTTTGTTAGGTATCAAAGATTCGTCAATACTCAAAGTAATTTTAAAAATTAAAAATTTTTAGAAGAAGTTTAGTCATAATTGAAAGAAAAAAGAAATTTTACATCAATTTATCAAAAGTGAGGGTGGTGACTACGTAGAGAATTGAAAAATATTTTCCTACGAGCAGTGAATATGATTTGTTATCTGGAAGGACTGTAGAACTTTACTCTCTGAAAGCAGACAAAAAATACTTGTTTCGGTGGGAGTAAGGAAAAAATAATTTAACACCCGCGAGTGCAAAGCGATGAAAGGTCGCATAGGCCTCGCTGCATAGGCCTTACTACTGAGCATGCAAATCAACACCTGAGGCACTATTATGATCACCCTGGCAAAATACGGAACAAAGCAAACGCTTTTTTTCCTTCCCTATAAACGTTTAAGTGTTAAAAAAATTCATATCATTAAAAAAAGTATACTACAGAGTTTTATAATAATCTCCATGTAAAAATTATGTTAATAATTTATTATGTGAAGAAATTATCAACTCATAAGAGACTTTGGTTTGAAGAACTTTGGTTTCGCTTTTAGATAAAATAAACATAAAAAAATAAGATTTTCTTAATTCTTTATAGAACAGTAGTCTAAAATTTTTTCGTAATTATAATTAGAATTTTTAATAAAAAATCTTTTTCTGTAAAAAAAGAATCAGTTCTAAAAGAACAAATTTTCAGATGTTCCATATTTTCTAAACTCCTTGAGAATCATAGAAAACAGAAAGGCAGGGAAACAATTTCTAAGAAATGTTACACATGCAAATTGACATAAAATTAAAATTTTATGTATACGCAATGTTACTGTGATAGTAGGGTAGTCATCAATGTTAGTGCCTGAATAAAAAATAAGGTGTTATGGATCCAATGGAGTACTTGGCTAAGGACTCAGTATTCAGCAAGGTTTTGGCTGAACATTAGTAAAAAAATGAATCCTACAGAATTCGATGATGTTTTTGACAACAAGTATTTTAAACAATTAAAACATTCGTTCACAATTATTGGCCTATGGTATAAGAGACCTTTACTGGAAAGAATCATCGTAAGATTAATTGTGCTATTTGGAATGATTTTTGCAATAATCTTATATGTAAGTAAGTTTATTTATTAACAAACGGATATGATAGATCACAGTCGTACGGAAAATGCTATCTACTACATGCCAAAATTAAATTTTTTGGTTCAACGTAATGAGTCAAAATGGATCATTTTTAGTATGCCAGTAATCGAAAAAAAATTAGTTTACAACAGTTGCCCTTTACTATTGATTACAACAAATTTAAAATGTTACTCTTAACTCACAGGATTCTTGTAGAGTACTGATACTTGAAAAAATACTAATACTTAATTTTTTTATAGTTTTTGGGTGCCATACAGTACTGGAGTATCGATTTATTAGTATGTACTGAAAATATATGTGGAGTTTTTTTTTTATCAAACACAATAATTCAATATTTGTGCATGTTGCTTAGTGATAAAAAGGTATTTATGTGAAACAATCAGTCAAATTTATGTAAATAATTCCAATGAATCATCATCTCACTGTTCAAATTGCAGTTGCGTGTACTATATGGAAAAATGGCATCAGATTGGGCATCAATAGATCATTACGATGAAAAAACTATAATGGTAAAACAGCTGAAAATTGGATACCTTGTGAACTTCATCATGTCAAGTAACTGTATAAAAAAATGTCATTACCTAAAAACAAAGTTAAAAACTAATGTTAATCCATATTCTTTTCCAGGAATGGTTATTTTAGGTTTTGTAATATCTGTTCAGATAATATTATTACCAGTATTATTGGATTTAATCATACCGCTGAATGAGCCTCGACCACGAATTTTTATTATAAAAGGAGAGTTTATTTTGGATCCAAACGAATTTTACTTTACATATTTATTTGTCCACTTGATTGTCTGGCTTATAACTAGCTATACGACAGTAATAATTTTTTTCAGTTATGTTTTCACTATAACTAGAATACTTGCAACACTCGACATTGTCAAGTAAGCTAAAAATCATTTAGAAAAACTGAAAATGTCATCTTTTGAAATTAAATCTACACTTTTTTTTGATACATTCTTTTTATCAGCATGATGAAAACAGTTTGTTTGCATAAGTTTAAAGTAAAATATTGATTTCAACCTAGACTTTTCGACTTTCATACTGAACAATGGATGTGTCGTATTTAACTGTAGATTTATAAAAGAGTGATGTTGAACCTTGCTTATTTCTGAATTTTGTTTTGTAGGTAATAAAAACATTTAATTTTGAAGGTTGAATTAATATATCCCTTTAATATTAGGTGAATGATTTAATGAGCAGTAACTTTTTACCAATCTCATTAGAGTGAATTTTCTATTTACAAAAGGGAGAAAAATTTATAATATTCGCGCTCTAATTGATCAAACAACCTCAATTCTTTTTAGACATATCGATTCAATTTAACCTTAGTACCCTCAGCGGACTCTAGTACCCGCTTAAATATTTAATAAGTGTGATGTAAAGAACTGCAAGTTGTATCTGAAATAGTGAATTAACCAAATAATTTTCTTAGGTATCGAATAGAAATCGCCTCGACAGAACTTGCAAAAAAGTGGAAGGAAGCTAATGACTTTATTATTTCCGCTATTAAATCGCACCAAGAAGCTTTACAGTTAAGTGTGCATAAAGTTTATATTGAGAACCAATGCAGAGATGCTTATAAATTTTAGTATAGTTATGAATATAATAGTTAAAGAAATAAAATTGATAAATTATTAACAATTCAACCAGATCCACCCAAATAGATAAGAATTTTGCCACATATAATTATTCTGCTATCTACAGCCATATAACATCAATAGTATTAAAAACATTGTTTGATTCTAAAGAATGAGTAGAATAGATGATAATTTATTATTTAGTAGAAGATTCCGAGTGCTACTGTAAAAAATCAATATCAATTTCAATTACTTCCTATTGACGCAACGATTTAAAAAATTTGGCTAAATAGTATACACAAATTAAAGAAATTATTACCAAAATATCCAACATTGGCAAGTAGGAGCAAATTTTTAAACTTGTTTTGTATTTGTGTATTGTTCCACCTTACTTGTTCTTACGCTTACTTATACTCGAAAATTCATGATAAAGATTTTAGCATATAATTTTTCATTGCTTTTTTTATTAATTACTGAATTTTAAAATTCATTTTATTCCAATTTTTATTTTTTTCATTATGATTTTGTTTTAAAAAAACAGTAAAAAGCTTTTAACAAAAATTAAAGTTGTTACAAAAGCTTTCATTTTACTTCGTAAGCATATCAAAGGAAGGTCAGCATCAAAAGTTATGAACGTTTAATATAAATATTTAGATTTTTAAGAATTTTCGAACTGTAACTTATGACGTTAATTACTTTATTTAAATTTTTCCAACGTTTTTAAATGTAAATTGAAGATTGAATCAAGAGTTTTAGTTTTCGAAATTGAAGCGAGACTTGGGAAACCTTCATTTATTTAAGTCATTTTTAGACAGCATCGTATTATATTTTTTTCTTTATGTAATTTCGTATGACGTTTTGAAGCTTCGATACGATGGAAAAATTTAAAAAAGTTGGACAAATGTTGTCTTGAAAATAATCTCTGAAAATTTAGTAAAAGATTGAAAAAAAAACATTTTGATACTCAAATTGTTTTTTTTAAGTATATTTTACATGCTATTGAATTTCTAGGATAAAAAAAAAGCTTGATATTATCCCAGATCTAAAAGTTATAAACATTTTAAGTTAGAAAAAGTTTGGCTAAGGCTCACTCACATTCCGAACTTTCAACGCTCATAAGTTATGTTGACTCTGATATTATTCTTAGACATTTCAAAAAAGAAATGAAAATTTTTCATATGCACTGTCTTTTCTCATAATGGAAGATTTTTTGGTGACTTTTTGGAGTGAAAGTAAAGTGAGATGGTGAAAAATATCTAAATAGTACGCCAGAAGAATTTCTACTATTTTCATCGTAATTTTGCACAGAAAAATCATAGGAAGTTGTTTGAAAAAAGAAAAATACATCGTTCGATTTGATATTCAGTTAACATTTTGAAACATTAGAATAAGTGGTAAACCTGAAAAGTAATAATTCAAAAATACTCAAAAATTTAAATATTTGTGAAAATATCGCTTAGTCGTAGAGTTCTTACTGTTTAAAACTTTTGATGCAGAATTTCTTTTTGTACGTTCAAAAACAAAGTTAAATCTTCTCTCATGTATTTTATTATTTTTAATATTTTTTTAAAGAGATTTTTACGTCTTTTTTAAGCAAAACTATGATGAAAAGAGTAAAAATCGTCGTAAAACAAGTATTTTATTTAATATTGAAAATACAAAAGTAACAAAAAAACTTGTGCTAAAAACCAAACTGTGTTTTCATAATAACTTTTTTATTTTATAAGCTATGTTGGAACAAAAAAATTGTGCCCGAAAGGTGAAACTCTCCATTTAAATGTAGCATTATTTCACCCCAATCATTAAAAAACGAATGAAGATTTTCTTATTATATGAATGTTATGCTTACTCATAAACTGCATTATATATAAATGTAGACGCATGGCAATAGAAAATACGTGAACTACCATGCAAGCAGTGATGAAAACTAGAGGTCAATTAATTCTTACGTAATTAGAATGACTTTAATAGAGCTGTTAGAAAGTATGCAAAAATAAGTACTGTTGGTAGAACCTTAATACTACGGGCGCCAAGAGGGTTTCGTAGCCAAATAGAGATCCCCTACACTACCAAAACTTTTTTTATGTATTTTGACCTCCTGAATCCAAATTTTAAGGGTAGAATGTTGTTAAAGACTGAAACTAATTGTTATAAACAATTTTTATAAACAACCAAACAGAATGAACGTTTCTATCAGTAAAAATTTTTTTTATATTATTTTTATTTATATTAAAATTACTATCTATTCTATGGAATAAACTTTTGGCGCGTAAGATTGCGCGCATGATTCGAAGCTTTAATGTTCAAAGTAAAATATGTATGTTGTTAAATCCAAAAATTATTATTGAAACTTGTCAAATATAAAATTGTTTAATTATAGGATTTTATACGTTTTTCTTATGCTTACAGTTGTACTGACGTGGTTAAAATAAAACAAAAATGTGCATTTTTTCTTAAATTTTTTGCTTTTCTTATTTAAATTGTAAGCTTTTTTGAAGAAATTTATTTGTTTGTTTTTTTTTTTAATAGAAGCCAAATTAGATGAAATTAGATAAATAAGTTTTTTTTAAGAAAAAAATAAAAATTCAAAAATTTGTCCAATAAATTTGTATAACAATTTGAAATACTATTATTTATTGTTATACTTTTTTAATTGATCTGATCAATAAAAATATTAATCTAACTTGATATAACTTAAATCTTGGTAGAACTATGGATCTAAACTGTCTGTGATAGGAGACAAAAAATGTTTAGTTACAAAACGTCCAATACACTAGTTGAAACATGCACTTTTGAAAATTTACTAATAAAAATTATAAACATTTACAAGAGTGGCATAACCCCATCATCATACAGATAAATTAAACTTACATTTAAGGCTACTTACACTTTTCAAAATATACCGGAGAAGTGTGGTATGGACCGGTCAAATAACTAAAAATGCGAGTTTTTAAATTTTTGCTGATTTTTTTTCTCAAAATCTACTGTATTTGAGATAACTTGTAAAGACAGTTTTTTTGCTCAAAAAAGCCCAAATAATATAAAAAAAAATTTTTCTGACAGAATCGTACATTCCGTTTATTTGCGTATAAAAATTGTTTATAACGATTAAATACAGTCTTTTACAAAATTCAACCCTAAAAATTTGGATTGAGGAGATCAAAATACATGAAAAAAATTTTGGTAGAGTAGGGGATCTCTATTTGGCTACAAAACCTTCCTGGCGCCTGAAGTATAAACACAGTAACGTGGATGAACGCAAACGAAAACATAGTAGTTAATACGCCAACTAACTAAAAGTACAAAAATATTTATTTTTCATGTTGCTGTTTGCACTTTCTCAAGATTATTACTGTTATGGTAACCATTCGCCACATAACCACCTGAAAATCACCTTCTTTTTATATCGTATTATATAACAGGAAAATTTAAGCCATCCCAATCAGTTATATTTCTTGAATGTATTAAGGAATGCTAACTTTCATCACTGCCCTTACGTTAACTTATGCAATTCATATTACTAGTACCTTGGAACCTAATATGCATATCTACTAACAGTTACTATTAATGCTTCTCTTTTATATTAAAAGGTTCATAGATATCGTCGAAGACACATTCAACTGGTTATTCGGAATAGGACTTATTACACTATTAGCGTTGCTCAGCATTGGACCAATCGTTGTAAGTTTCCACTTGTTTTTTAACTAATGTAGATCTGTATCCTTATTTTTTTATGATTGACAAACTCATAAACATAACTATCGTACATTTTTTACACCAAAGCTCTCTTATAGTGCAAAAAATAATCAAAGACTTAATAGTTATTTACGTAACAAGTGCGGAAAAGACGATTTCCCGCACGAGTCGTGATTGACTCGCACGAGTGGCCGGAGTTGACGGGAACGAGTGCGAGTCAATCACGACTCGTGCGGGAAATCGTCTTTTTCGCACTTGCTACGTAAATAACTATTATTGAACAATTAATTTGCGGTAAAATAAGAATTTTTTTATTTAAAAGATTTTTGGCAGAAGTTTAGCAAAAGATTATTAGTAATCTGACAATTACTTTAAAAGACGACGATAAAAAAAATTACAACCCTCAAATCGACATCTCATTTCTTAACCTTTCTTACACGTAAATTTGTATTGGTAATTATTTATATAAAATTTTTTTAAAGAGTATTTTAGTTTACACTGATACACATCTTACTCTTTGGGGAATAAGTATTAACTGTAACTTACAACAACAACTTACTGCATTTTTACTACTCCCTTTTTTTACATTAATTGTTGAAAGACTACTGTGGATATTACCAATATTAAGAAACGGTAGTCAAAAAAGATAATATGTACAATCTTGTAATATGGTTAAATTGGATTTTCCGGATTTTGCAGTTTGAATCTGATTAAGTCCTTCAAGTAAGCAACATTTATATATAAAGTCCATTATAGTAAAGTTAGTTAACAGTATGATTATAAGAAGGTGATCCTTGGGTTTCGTAACAGCTTTGACTCTAGACTTTTAATAATTAAATTTTTACTGAGGTTGTGTTAAAGAATATTTTTTAAGCAAGGCAATGACATACAAAATAATGTACAAGAGTTAAATTTTTTACAATATTTCAGATAATGGAACAAAAGGACATTTTTGATGCGATCAGATTAAGTACGTTTGAAGTTACCGTAGCAGTAATGTTGTTTCTTGTCAATTGGCCTGGACAACTCCTTATGGACAAGGGCGATGAGTTATTTGAATCAACGTAAATATGTTATATATTACTCATAATATACCGTACACTACTTTTATAATAATTTATGGAATAATTAATAATTATATTTATTATACTTTTACAGTTATATGGGCGAATGGTACCGATTGTCTGAGAGTTCAAAAACATTACTAAAAATCATGAGATATCAATGTATGCGGCCTTGCGCCTTAACTGCTGGAGGATTCTGTTACCTAAACTTCGAGACCTATGCACAGGCAAGTATTTGTATGGTTGATTTGTTTGAGTCAATGATTAAGTATCTACATGGAAGTGCAAAAGCGAAGTTCCATTCTCACTTGGTGCGTCAGAATCTCAATTTTACGACGATTTTATAAGAGCCCATAACGCTAGTCAATAATTTAGTATAAGTTATTTTTTAAGTAGGGCCCAAAAATCATGAATCATGGTAAAAAAAATTCAAAAACCTTTTGTAGTTTTTGCCTATTCCAGTCTTTGGTACATTTCATTTTTTATACTTAAAATGACCCGTATATAAGAGTATTCACAGAAAATATCTCGTTTTTGTCCGCGATTTCCGAATAAATTTTTTTTTGTGGCACACCCTTGAAAGCAGGCTTTTTTACTCGTATAGTCAAGTACTATGAGGGAAAAATTACAAAAACGGGTTTCAGTGAAGTAACACATTTTTTCCACGGTTGACATGTTAAATTTTTAACTATTTATGATATGTATAGATATATCAATGGCATGCAAATCGCAGAAAAAGTGTCCCCTCCACTTAAACCCGTGTTCAAGATTTTTCCCTCGTAGTACACGGTATTGCGAGGGTGAGCTTGGAAAAAATTTTTATTTAATAACTAAAGACAAACAGCGGATATTTTTTTGGATTTTCTCATATACATACACTTGTCACGTACCTCTGGGAACTAATTTGTCCTGAACTTAATTCCAAGCATAGTCCGATGGTTCGGAAGTTATGTACAATAAAATGATCCCATTGCTATGTAAGTGATTGATTCACAAAAAATCTGAAGCGGTTTTTCACTACATCAATAATGATAGTATATATATACACATGTACAATAATATAGAAATGCAGAGCCCTTGTAAAAAAATATTTAGCTATAGCTACATGGGCACGAATATGAAAGAATAGGACCCTTCCGTCTCGAAAGTTTTACTTGCATCTGTCATACAAAATGTATTATTACGAACTTTATTTTAAAATTTGTGAAGTTTTTTTTAATGGACACAATAATTTATCTACACTTATTTTCATTTTTCAGATGGTAAAAATGGCATGGTCTTTTAATACTTGTCTACGCTCCACAAAACAGTAAGTTGAGGTCCAACCACCATGCACAGAAGCTCCCGTAGTATTATCTTCATAAAGTACGAGCATGAACTACCAAAAAATAAGCAGAAAAATATTAATGAATTTAAAAAATGTAGTTGTATGATTCAAAAATAATTTTTTTTTATTTTTACTCCTTATACAAGCTTTACTTTTACACGCACAATGTTTACGAAACTATGTGTTTTGTAGAAAAGTTGAAAGATTTATAATATATCTGATAAATCTTCAGCTATTTGCAGTTAATTAAGATTTATTTGGCACAGAAATATTTATGTCAATTTATGCATGAAGATAAGTTATAAGACAAATGTTGTATGTGTTTTTCAAAATTACGCTTTCAACTAATAGCAAAAAGCTACTTTAATATTATTAGTAAGAACCATACCAAAATTATGAACTTAAAATCCGTGTTAAAGAACGCCATACGTACAAGGCGTTTGTAATACCGGTCTTAAACATGTTAAACATTTTTGAAGACATGTCTCGTGATCTCAACGTATAATTTTAGTCCTCAGTAGTTTCAAAGGTACAAAAACTTTTTCTTTATCTAAAATAATTTAATACTTTAGTAGCTTCTGAAAAATAGTATTTGTTGATGTGTTTGTATTTATAATATCTAGTTCATTCCTAAAGTTATAAATTTAAATAAATAAACATTAGTGTTTTGAAGATGTAAAAGTGTAAATACTAGTACCGTCTTTTATGCTTAATCGTCGTTCCTTCTTTGAATCTAATAGCTTAGAGGGAGCAGATCACAGGCGTAATATATACACAAGTAAAAAAAGGTAGTTTCTGACAGTAACAATCGATACTTTAAATATTATTTTAATTTGCTGTATAATTGCATCGCAAAAATTGACTTATACAAACGCGTGTAAGTTTTTCTGAATTTTTATTTTATTACTATTTTTTTTTTTCGTTTTAGTTTGCATTAAAACAAAAGTTTTTCAGTAAATTTGTGTATGGCAACAAAAAACTATATTAATGAGTTTTTGTGCATCCTAATCAGTCCACGTGTTTTTCGCCAATCCTATTTGTCAAATTCAGTATGACTCCTTTCAGTGGTGTTTCTTTTGTGTATACACAATGATTTATTAATCAAATTCTCTCTATAGAGAATGCATATAACGTATTTCTTACACCAACAATGACTAATGTAATCACATGTTCTGCAGCTCACAAAAAGAGCAAAATTGTTTTGTACGAGGTAAATTTTTTTTGGCGCAAATAACTTTTTGCATAATATTTGTAGTATTAAACTGTATAGTACTCGTATATACTTGGCTTTCGAAAACAGACCATATCATAGTATAATGTATTTATGTTTTTGCAGTTGCAACGGTTGGGCCCTTGCCAAGCAACTCAAACTAGTTCGTCAATTGAACTTTTAAGTAAAACAAATTTTTGAAATTGATCAACAAAATAGCTTTTGATAGCCATCTTTTTAGCATGTTCCAACATGTGATTTTTTCCACGTGTATTGTGGTTGAAAATGATAAATAAGCATACATACCCGCAGTCATGAGCCACGAGTCAAAGAGTCAAATGTTCGTTATACTTTAAGAGTCCGATCAACAGGCTCGTGTAATTTATTCCATATTAATCTGTACATAGCCATATATACTTGAGGTCTCTTAACTTAAAATTATTAAATTTTCTGATTAAGCTGCATGATTATTAGCCATAATATTATTCAATAATCTCAAGCTGAAACACTAAAAATGTTGCTGCTGATGACTGTTCTGTAAAGTTACGGGTCACTGTATTATTGACCGCTTCAAAGATAATAATAATTGGTTACAATAGCCATAATAACTCATATTCATACCCTTGTAAAATTTTTGGAGAGTTTGGATTTTGGATCCATTGCTAAACTGTGGTCATGTAGCACCGCAGCTACTTGCAATATTTCTACAATTACCAGTTTTTTTTTTTAAATTGCTTAATGTATCTTGTAAAACTTTTTAGTCTTGCACATGTCTATATTGACTATAGTACACATGCATTCGTATATATAAATACTGAAACACATTATCTATATAGATTAAATATAAAAAAAAAATCTATATAGATATTTAATAAAATTATGGATACATATTAAGTTACACTCTCTTGTGCTATTTCTTTCAAACCATCATTAATAATTACTTTGATGAATGTATTAAATATATGATTTATTTCTTTTCTTTCAATGTTAATCTTCTCTGGTTGTGATAAATGCTGATCAAAGACCGATTCAAGTTCCTACCCCTAAATATTAAAGATTTTTCCAATGTATCCCATTAATTTTCTATTAGTAGCTGTAATGTTTATGAATATATCACAAACAAAAAATAAATAAATAAATAAAACCAGAAATTAATATAATATAATGTTGAAGATAATTAAACCATCCCAAAACCTAATAAAATAAAATAAAACCTCAATTTAATTCTGATTAAAAACAACCTTTAGAAAAGGTTGAAAACTGTAATGCCATTTTGAGGGTTCATAATTGTTTATTGCAATTTTCATCTTAAAAGTAATTAGATCTATAATTATCTTTTGCTAAACTTGAACTTGCTCTTATTACTGTTGCAAAACTACATGATTCAACTAAATAATATTTTTTACAATGTTCAAGAATAACTACAGAATAATCAAGTTTAGGGTACGATGATTGTAGATTTTATTTCTTTTTTTGGAGAAAATGACAAATGGTAGTTTTCGTCAGATAAGCGCCATCGCCTCTGGGGCTATTTTGCGGCCCGAGGGTCTTGCGAAGCAGGCCCGAGGGTTCGTAAGGTTGCCCCGGAGGGATGGAGCTTATGTGGCGAGTCCCATTTTTCTACCGAGAGCACACCAGCCTCTCAAAAACGCTCAAGGTAGGAAATGGTACATTTCCGCCCTCGGGTGGTTTTGGGAGGCTGGTACTTCCTCAGGCGAAAAAGCAGTTTTCCGAAACTCGTTCGAAAAGTCTCCTTAACGGACCTCGTTACGTCCCTCGCTTTCAGCTCGGGCCGCAAACCTCTCGGTTCGCAAACAGAGACTTTTTAAACTAGTAGGAAAACTACCATTACATCACTAGGGCACAAAGTACAAACATGAGCGCCTGAAGGGCCCGGTTGTTGTACGTTGGTACCTGAGTCGCATATACTATTTATTACTGAAGGAGGAAAATCGCAATTTTGCGCCCGTGGGCACACTTTTCGCTTTTGTCATCACTTTGCGCCCGGAGGGCGCAAAAAACTTTTGTACCCATGGGCCCAAAGTGATTACAAGGGCGCAAAGTGTGACCTGAAGGCGCAAAGTGGCAGCTGCACTTTGGGCCCATGGTAAGAAAATCAACAAATGACAGCTCTCAAATAGCATCATATTTTTAAACCATTTTTCAAAGTAATTTTTATCATGCAATGCCATTTTATTCGTATTACAATAGTTTTTTGCCTTTGGATTCGTCGGTAACTTGCTTCATCACTGTGGTTAGTGAGTTGGTTTCTTCAAGTACTCACCTCATCTTTTCTATTTACCTTGCATAGAAGTGCTTTTATTCAATTTATGTTTTTATAATGACTGAAAAAAAGATTGCCCACTCTTCCTTCTCCGACTTGATACATTGGATAATTTTTTGTTCGATTCTGAATTACATAATAAATTATAATTTGAAAATTTTAACCCAAAAAACTATTCTAACATTTTTATTATTTTGAATTGAATTTAATGTTAACTATTATTAATTACAGTCGAATAAACATTTTCAACACAAATAGTATCTACAAAATTATCTTATTATTTCTTAAAGATGACAGATTTGTCATCATAATTTTAATCTTCGTTACTTCTGTATAAACAATGTTATATTGTATTACATTTTTATTAGAAGTTTTTACACATAAACAGATGAGCCCTTATTCTAATATTAGAAATCATTTTATAATATTTACTTGGATCTGTTAACTAAAATTTATCATTTCTAACATCGAATGATCATTCTAATTAATTTTTAAACTACACTAGAATCGTCGAATAGCAAATATAGAAACAATCATGGATAACAACAGATCGTGACTACTTAATGAATGAAAATAAACTACACAATCTTGATTGATTTATATTTATTGTTTAATACAACAGTTCAGTTGGTTATCATTGTGATCTTAGAAACATGCAGTTAAAATGAGCTGTGTTTAAGAAAAAGTAAATAATTGAATAAACAAATAAAAGTGACAAGATGCATGTAAAAAAACATTATGTGAGTCTTGCGTAAATCACTAGTTAAGACAAAATAAAATATCAAGGTATAAAGAAGGTTCAAACAACGAAATTCCAGGAAGGGCTTAGAAAAGATTAAAAAAATGAAGGTAGCATCTTTTAATTGTTTGTATTAAAGTCTTTATTTAATTATTTTCTATTTATAAGTGATGATTTTGTCACTTTATGTCATTTTACTTTTTTTAGAATGGATTTAATAAATGTGAATAAATTATCATCGATGAAGAGTAAAATCATGTATCGTTGGTCACTTGTAGTACGTTCAATTTGAGTGACGTATATGTCAGCATCTCTCTTATTTTTTGTGTTATTTACTTCTTTCAATCTACCTTACACTTCAATCACAAGACATTTAATTATGCTTTTATATGATTTACAGTCATAACAAACTCTCTAATTTAGCTGTCTGTCACTCGTTAAGTTTTATTTTTTTTACAAAGATTATTTTTAAATGCGGTCCCCATCCGTTATCAGAGTAGGGATATACGCGCGAGGTGTACAAATTTTTTGAATATCGCTTTCTTTCCTACGTTTGTTTTATAAATTTTTTTGTGTACAACAATTAACACGTAACATACACACGATAATCTTTCTGAGTGATGGTTAGTGCATAACGTTACTTTACATTATTTCTACGTTATTTTGTATTTAATTAGTACTTGAATAAGATCCTTCAAGATTTTTTTTCTAATATTCGTTTTTCTTTTGCAGTCGATATTAACCGTATTTATTCGTTTACATCAATAAAATATTTTTTCGTATTGACATACACCTACGAATGTCTATACACCACGTGTACGATATATAATACGTATGTGTTCACGTATGTGAATTTTTTATGTTTATACTCTTTTATTTACTTACAGTACTTATCATCACATACTATACATGAACATAAAATCAATAGACAAGCTTACAAACGTACAGTATTTTTAGAACGATTCAAGTTATATTTTTTTTTTTTTTTACATCATTTTACATGTAATATATTTATTAATATTTTCTTAATTTTACTTATTTATGTCTTTTCATCTTTTATTCTGGTTTGTTTATGTAAATTGTGTTATAAAATACACTTTAAAAAAAAATATCGATTCCAAAGTCTACGTGCATTGCATCATAAAATTGAAGTCAATCAAAAAATTTAATCGTGTCGTTACTTTGGGGACACGAGTAAAGTAATTTCTATCATATTTATTTTATTTTTTAGTATTATAGTATCATCAACTCAAGTGAAGTTAATGAATTGAAATTATCAGACAATACCGATCGTGAGGTACATTGAAAAATGTCGGTATATTAAAACGAGGCAAATGTTGGTGTGAACGTTAATACCATAACGTTGACAATAATTCTTAAACTTACGCCTTAACTGTTCGAATCTGAAAGTTTTTTTTTTTTTTTTTTCTGGGACGGCGAAGGGGACGATAAAGTATTCGATGGTTAATACGACTAGAAGTGAAACGCACGAGAACTTTAGCTGAGGGGTGATTTTCGGGTACTTCATACGGTGTAGCGTTTCGTCTCTTTTTTCCTTGACTGACGGCCACCTGCGTGTGAGCTTCGCCACTGTCAATCAACTTTTATCCACCGGTCGATCGAGTATTCTAACGCTGCCAGCCATCTGAAAATTGAATTACATTACTATCACTGAGGGATAAAACGATTATTATTTAATGACTGGTTTTAAAGATATGTATCAACTTCATGACAGGTTGTCCATCCTATCGCAAAAAAGAGAATAATTTTGAATGAAGTTTCTTATTTGTTACGTCATTGGTTCGCTGAGATCTTCTGGTTATGATTCAAATGACATTTGCAGATTGAAAAGAGTAAACGGTTTGTGAATTATATGTAAAATCATTGTTTGTTTTTACAAAATGTCATTAAAATTATAATTTTATTAAACTATCCTTGAATTGGGCAAACAGTTAGATGTAAAATGTAAATATATATTACGATAATAACACTTTAATATGTATAGGTTCAGTACGTTGCATATTATTGCCTGTGTGTGATTTTTGGAATTAATTATACCCAAAATTTATACATAATTAAAAAAAATGTAACTAAACCATGGATTTATTATTAGTAGCTTGAAGGGCCACAGCAATAACAATATATTCAAGTTGACTAAGTTTTTCTACACATATGAATATGAATAGACTTATATTAATTAATAAAATAACTGACTTTATGATGACTTCGGAGTAAAAATTAACACAGTATTTACAGTAAAAATCATTTAATGCTGCTTTGAAATATTCTCTTGGAAACTACAAACTCATGACAATCAGATAGTTCAGATGGCTCATTATTGCTTTGCATGTAAAAATTTTTACATCAGCATACAGGAACGTACGCATGACACAAATAAATTATTACTATAATTTTGCAAAAATTTTTCGTACTTTTGTGGATAATACATTACCTCTTCTTGTCCATCTCGGAGTCAGCGGCAAAAGTGTAAACCCTCTGAGTGGGGTCGGGTGGCTGGATCTCGAAGGCATGCTTGCGTCCTCCGGCAGTGGAGGCACTTACTTGGACCCGATAGCCATGCAGGTAGGCAACGCCAAAGGTCTGCTCGGAATTGGCGTTGCTGTAAAAGTAAAGGACCGCGTCCTTAAGGACACAGTAACGCCGGGGCCAGCCACCGGGTGAGCAATCGCGCCTCATGTGCTCATGCTGCTTGCACAAGTACCCCACGCAGTCGGGCCGCTGGATCATGCAGGCTGGAGTCTGACGCAGTTTCAGCGAGCCGTCCAGCCACGTGTCCGTCTACAAGGGTTATCAGAAGGTATTACGGAGGTTGGATGCAATATTTTCGTGGGGAGGCGAAGTGGGGTCAAAGGTGTGTGAAGCTCACAGCCTTACCGACAGAGCGTAATACAGATTATTCCTATGGCGTACATGCATCCATCTTATAAACCTAACCAAAGTTTTTATTTTTATTTTTAAAAAATCGTGATTTTCTCTCTAATTAGTATGGATACTAATAAAAATCAGAGGATCATATGAATCCGCAGTATTTTAACCATCGAAACATATTTTTTGTCGATTTTTTAACTGTCACTAAGATATGCTATTTTTAGGTCACAACATTGTTTCCGTAACAGCCCGCGTTAAATTGTTCATTTTTTATTTTGAAATATCTTAATAGCTACATGGCGGGGATTGCCCAAAAAAAGTACGTTTATTTTTTATAACACTTAGAATTAATCAAATACTAAATCAGAGCCCTTAATTATTGTCGATTATATGTATCCAACCTCTTTAATGATGCTTTGTGAAATGTACTGTCTTACTTGAAATGTATGCACTCTGAAAGTCGTAGATACTTTGTTTACTTTTCATGTATTTTAATGACACGAGGGACAAAAAAATCGGCTTTGTTACTAATTACAACTAGATATCAAATGGTCTCACAATCAGTCTAATTCAACTGAAACATAACTTTTTCTTAACCTTCCAAAATAATAATAATAATCGATCAACATTCGATCCAATCAATATACTAAAACAATTTACGTAACGAGTGTGATTTATAAATTTAAATACCAGTCATAACACAATAGACAAAATTTTTGAGTAAACGAGTGCAAATCTCAGAATTTACCATACTTGTATGACACTTGAATTTTTGAAGTAAAGGTATGTAGGTTAAAATTCAATTCAGGAGGTCATGCGTGGTATGGAGATTGAAAAACCTTTGGTTTCTATAAGTGATACTGTTAATATTGAGTATGAAATTTCTAGTAAAAGCTAGATTTCAAACTCCTACTGTTCAAACTAGTAATTTTTTACCTTATTATTTCTTTCCACTGCCTCGTGGATGAACGTACACCAGCGAGTCGTGGCCTCAGCCGAGTCAGCTGCGAGATGTAGCGTCGGAGCTCCGTGCTTTCTGATGGCAAAACTATGCGCTCGTGTTTCGTGAGTCAAGTCAACGTCGTACTTGAGAAGCATCACTGCTCCCAGTGGTTGCGCATCCTGAAATACAAAAGAACTTTATGTTGTTGATTTTCTTATTGTCGGCTGTGCTATTTTCAGCAGGAAATATTCACGTTTTTACTCTCACTAAAGATAACAAATAAATTTAACTCTTTTTATCAAGAATGAAGCTATGCTCAACTTTTTCCGTAGAAAAAAGTGTTTTGCCAACAATAACAGTGCAAGAATAAAAAAATCCTGTGATTGTGAACATAAATACAAGAAAATTTTTTTCCATGCCACTTATGAAAATCCAGACCATTCAAGCCCAAAGCTTCCACATCGACTTTGTGCTCTTGAACGCAGTCGTTAAATTCCCGCGTAAAAAATTTTAAGTTTGGCCAAACTTGCGCAAAAGTTCATGTGGCTAACGTTTGGCCAAACTTTGGCCCAGTTTGGGCAATGAAAAAATCCCAAACTTGGATTTTTGTTGGAATATTTGACTCAAGTTTAGCAAATGTTCTTCCAAACGTCTAAAAAATTAATTTGTTGCGTCAGTATAGTAGTTGGTCTGCATATATGACTTATGAAAAATATTGAGTCCAGGTTTGGGATTTTCTCATTGCCCAAGCTTGGCCAAAGGTTGCCACATGAACTTTGGCGAAAGTTAAGCTATACGTTAAAATTTTCACGCGGGTTATCGACATAGAGTGAGCCCTCACCGTGTCAGTCTTGTAGTAATAAAGGCAGTTATCGCGGCGCAAGGCAAACCAGCAGCGCACCCACTTGTCGGCTGAGCGAGCCTTTCGCCACAGGTAGCCCGAGTGGAGGGCTGGCTCGGGCTTGCAGGCCTCCTTGTTGCTGGCCTGGGGCGCGAGGACGTTGCAGGTACGGGCAACCTCGAGCTCGAGCACGTCGGGTCCAGAGTGTGCTAGCCGCACGACTTCCGAGTGCGACGCTTCGAGGACGTTCTTGCCGTTGACGGAGATCACGATGTCGCCGACCTCAAGGCCCGAGTTCTCAGCTGGTGTGTCGGGCTCTATCGCAGACACGACCAGTGGCTTCGAGCCGTGAATGCGAAAGCCAAATTCACCACCAGCTTCGCGTCTCACGATCACCCGCTTGTCGCTCTCTGAAGTAGACAAACATATAGATTGTACTGTTTGATATCCTTTAAGACAAACATACTCAAGTTTTTTTAATGTTAAAACAATTTAATTTTTTACGAGTTTACTTTTTTACTCGCAGTAATGGTTGATTTAATATAACTGTATAACTTAAGTTTTATGATAATCCAACCACCTCAAAATAAAAGGAAATAATTTACTTAAACACTAAAAAATTGTTAAAAGAGATGATAATTTGAAACATCAGTGAGAAAGATAACAGTTAAACTATTATTAAAAATATTGTAATCAGATGACAATTGAAAATTTGAAAACCGCGAAAGCTCGACCGTAAGGTGTAATAATCAAAACTTTCTACTCATTTGGCCTTACGTAACTGAATTTTTACATAGTTTTTTGTGCTTGTATACTATACTTTTCTCTCTGTATTTCTAAAGATTATTCCTAATCTTCTTGAAATAAATTTTACCTTGATCCCTATTTTAAAAAAATTTTTAAATTAAAATCTTCTGGTTTCCCCTAGAAAATGCTTTTTTTAAATCGATAAAGTACACGCATATTCTGCCTTCATTATTTCTTAACTTGTTCTTCATTAAACTATTCCGTGCGAATGTATGATCTTCCGAACATTTACATATCCTCTCTAAATCTTGCTCAATTTTCATTCAATTTTTTATTTGATTATATCCAATTATTTCCCATTCAGTTTGCTAATATATTCGTGAGTAACCAAATATCCTATAACTAAAAAATATCCTCCCACAATTTCTGGCATTGTTTTCGTCTGCTACCTTGTGTATGAAGTATATCCATGTCACCTTCACCCTTTAATGAGCCCTGCTTTACTAAACACTTCGTCTAATCTTTTTGATATTTATCTGACTTCAATTTTTTTTTTAGAACTTGGTATACTGTTAAAACACTTGACGTAATGTCATCATGACAATTTTTTAAAAATATTCGATGTGAAATGAGTTAGATGCTATGGTTTATCAGAAAATAATAGCTTTTCGCGATTTCAAGAATCCTTGCAGTGAACAATTTGCATCTATGCCATTATGCTTTAAATATTTTTGAAAATTTTTTATGGTGACCGTAATTTTATGGTGTCCTTAAATAATTAAATTTCTAAGAGAGTACAACAAGCTTTTGAAAATTGAATTTGGATGAAAAATCAAAAAGATTCCTGTCTTTTTAAAGTGCGTGAGAATTATACACAAATGCAAAGTAGTAAGTTTTATAAAATAATTTGTTCTATCTTATAAAGTACCCCTTTCTCGAACCACACTATTTATTTATTATTGTATTACAACATACAACTAATGGTAGCTTGAGAGCTATATTTCGATTCTATGATATCTACGGTATAGAATTCAAATACATTGTTAGACAAAGTAATTGGAGTAATGAATACTTGTAGGAATATGGATATTTTAAAGAGCAAACTGCTGATAATTTCGGAACACCACATATACAGTATGATGTGATGTACCATTTGGTCGGTGTTTTAGACTGATTTATTGCATTTAATTAAGTTTCAAGGCCCGACGAACAGAAAATATTGTGACATTAGCTTGAAAAATAATATAAAGTTTTTCTCTAGTTCAACGTCACTTACACCCACATCTATTTCTGTATATATTCTAAGTCTAATAACTTTTTTTGTAAAAATTTAAGGACATTTCGAATTCTTCTCCATAAAACATCCTAAACCAACGAGATTTAGTTTTTGAGACACATAAAATCAAATTAAAAAACAACCAATCAATCAAATTAAAATTTGCTTTTCCAACGGTAATATAGGTAATAAGGAATTTGAAAAAATATGCAAAGATTCATTTCGATTGGTCAAGAGAATTCCAAAATATGACAAACTACACACATACACACCCAGCCAGAAATCTAAGCCTGAGTACTCTATTTCTAACCTCAACTGTAGGAATAATATCTACATAATGTTATCTCAACATAAAATGCTTTGTCCATTACAAAGATTTCTCTATGACAAAGCAAAACTACTCTACGATTGTAGAACTCATGTATTGATTGCATGAAAAATTTTAGTCAATTCAGATAAAGTTTAAGCACTAACTAGACGCGAAAAACTTGTCGAGTCTGCCCTGCGGCTTCTCAGAAACCTCTTCCTTTTACGCAAAATTGCACATTGTGCATTTTAACGATACAAAACCTGCAATGCGATGGATTCAACATTACAGCCGCAATTTACAATTATTTAATGTTTTCGAATTTCCAAACGGTGTATGCTAAATGAAATACTTAATGGCAAAAAAATTTTGTTTCAATACTAGAAGGCGATTAATTTATAAATCATCGGTTCTGACATTACGTCATAAAGATAATATCAAAATCCGTCCTCAAGTTTTAAACATAATACACCTGATGCGTTTCATAGTACAAAACGAGTGCTGGTAACGTGTTCGAGAATAGCTCTGTAAAAGGGGCAAAAAATTATGATTGTATGTCAAGTGAACTCGTGGCAATAAAATAGTTCCAAGGATAGCGGATTACCGAGAAAATCATTGCAACAAAGGTCTAGGCGAGGAAAGTGTAGACAGTCGGTGAGCGCAAAGGCGTCCCAATGGTTGGTCCACGCGCAAGCTCGATTTCCAAGGGCGCAAGAGCCGATCGAGCGAGTCAAGTTTAAAGATTGGTGTCAAAGTAGGCCTCTGCCGAAAACACGTGCTCGTTCCGTCGTGTGTTTGCCCGTCGGTCGTATGAGCACATGAGAGGCGACTGCACGTGGCTGCCAATACCGCAGCCTAGCGGTAAGTAGCAGTGGCCACCTTTGGCTTTGAATTCGAGCATCAAATTAGGCCCGAGTTTATTAGGCAAATTATCACGCTTGGCTTGCAGGGGGTGCCAAATTAAAGGGCAACTACTCTAATGTTTCTCGGTATGTACATACAGCTAAACGATTCATGACCATCGACTAGTTTGTTGGTTGGAGGATTTTTTGATGGGGGTTGGTTGATGAACTCTTGTTCGTACAAAAGTTGATACTGCCGTTTATTTTGAATGAACTTTAGTTGAGCAAAAAGTCGACTTTACGAAAGATTCAGATAGGTTGAACCTACTAACATTTAAAGAAGTGCAGCTAAAATGTAACAAAAAAATTTTTATACTGCTAAGTTTATTCAAAAAGCTTGTATTCTTTTTTCTTCAAAAAAAAAAATGAGTATATATATATATATATATAAAGAAGGAGGAGTCTCAATGTTTATTAATAAAAATTTTATGAAGTATAGTCTAGGCCCACCGAAAAAATAGCTTACAACAGACAATGCTTACTTGTTTCCCGTGTATTAGCAAATGAGTATCTTCCAGCTTTGTTTACATGAATTCGATTATTCAAAATCTCTATAACGACTTAATTTTCTTTGGAACGTATTTATTTTTGTACCAAGTTATCAGTAAAAATTTTACATTTTATTTAAACATGTTTTTACCATATAGTTATCCGAACAATTCGTAACTAAATTTTGTCCTCTCGTAAGAATTCGTGTTACATTACATGTTCTTGAAACTTTTTTACTCGAAAATTTCTTGGTCAAAATATCTAAAAAAAAGCTTTTGTGAATTAATTATTTACTCAAAAATAATGACTCTATAGATTTGGAACCAACCCTTTTAAGTACGGTCTTTCTATTTTGAGCTTTTAATTACTACAATGAAATGAGTTTACGTTAACCATGGCAAGTACTGTAATAATAGATAATAATCTGATAAATCTTAAATGATATACATTAACTACAGTATAAATGGAAAATTTTTAATATAACTGACTGAAGCCGTGGCAATTTTTAGCATTTTTATTAAATTTTTTTAATTATCTACTTTGAAAACAGTAAAACGTTTTTATGTAATAAATGACATGCAATTCTTTACAAGTTTATTAAGTTTTATATTACTACGTAAACAGTAATTATAGAAAGTTTTGTTTAGAAATGTTAAGCAATATCAGGAGATACAGAAAGAAAAAATAGTTTTGTGTTGAAAAAAAAATAAAATAAATGTGCATGGCAATAAATGTATTTTATCATAAACAAAATATCCGCGACACGTCTTATCAATTTTTTTTTGATTGATTATGTAACTGAAAACAAATCTGTAAAAATGGTAATGTAAAAAAAACTGTTTTCTTCGAAAAATATCTTACTTGTACACACAAATTTTTATAAATTAAAAAAAAATCGTTTTAATTTTTAAATAAAATTATCGATGTAGCCACAACATTAGATTCATTTATAAAAAAAATTGTACCTACTCGAGTAGATTCAGATAAAAGACCTGCAATTGATATTTGAGTTAAGTTGCCTTTGAAATAAAAAAAGGCTGCATCATCTATGTCAATTAGAAAAGTTTTGTTATGATATTCGCGTCAATAAGTTATTGAACTACCTGTAACATTTTTTTTTTTTAATCAGCTAGTAGAGTAAGTAGTTCTCCACAATGCCGTGCATTAACAAAATTCATTAAACCAACATTAGGAAATTACTAAGCTCAATGTTATTTCATGAAACAGCTTGATTTGTACAAATTACGGTTATAAGCCTGAAATCACGTTAATTATACAACTCACACAGTTCACTACCCTTGAATTACTCCTCTGTCTCCAAAAATCATTCGAGCCGTCGACTCACTGCTGACGAATGTATAGCACTACACCATAGCGACGGCACAACCTCGAAAATTGCCTTGCTGATTGAAATTCGCTATTTACTCCATCTCTATCCATACGAATGATCTGTGCTTAACTACCTAATGACGAATGCTTTGGCGTCGCGCACCACCACTGTTCGATTTCCATGCATCCTTGCTAACAAGTTTTCATCGATTCAGGCGCAATGCTCACGTTATTTGTGTTGATTCGTGCACGTACGCGAGTACCATACTGTCGCAATGAGTATTAATTTGACGAGGTCATGTTTATCTCCTAGAAAACGGCTCTTTTAAAGGAGCACACAGAAAAAGTGCCGATTATCCTGTAACCGACCACTTACTTGGTAGATTATTTGTATTTCAGCTGATAAGTAAAAAAAAGTAAATAAGAAATAATCGATAAGTAAAAAAAAAGAAAAAAAAAAAAAAA
>NW_019379640.1:478763-493669 GCF_000648655.2 Copidosoma floridanum
GAAATAGTAGTTTTCCTACGAGTTTGAAAAGTCTTTGTTTGCGAACCGAGAGGTTTGCGGCCCGAGCCGAAGGCGAGGTCCGTAACGAGGTTCGTAAAGGAGACTTTTCGAACGAGTATCGGAAAACTGCTTTTTTGCCCGAGGAAGTACCAGCCTCCCAAAACCACCCGAGGGCGGAAAAACTTTTTTTTACAGCAAATTTTCATCTGTGGTGCCGTCCTAATAGTTTAGAAGGCAAAAATGATCAGAAAAAGTGGTTTTTGGCCTTCTACTATACAAAGTTGACACTTAAAACTATATCTTTGTATTAGATGGTTGTAGATCATCGAAAGATAAACTCTTAACATGATTTGTGAGTACACTACTGTAGTTGTTGAAGTTTGTGTTGGAGCTACTATTTTTGCTTTAACGATAAATTTATCAGTCGTGCCAAGTATGTAAAAGTTCAGTCTTTTACATAAATTTAGGCACATGTTTTCGAAGGATTTTTATGCTACACATAATATCCGTGCAAAGCCTAAGTAGTTGTCGGATCATTATATTTCTTTCCAGTTCTAATTAAATGCAATGAGAAGAAAACGAGAAGAGAACTTACCAATAGTTCTGTAGGACCAATTAATTACTAATAGAAAATAATTTCCGTTAAACAATGTGTAAAATTATCTTAAATTTAATCAAGAAATCTCAACATAAAAATAAAAAAACTTAAGCTTAGTTTTTATGGTATTTTTTTAAATCTGACTCTAATTAACAATTTCCGTAAGATAATTTGTCCAAAAAAATTACTATTTACATTAAAATGCACAAAATCAAAAATAATGATGGTTTTATACGTAATAAAATACTGCCGTTAGGTACATATTGATGAATCAAAAATATTGTCTTGACCTTCCTAACTATTGAATAAAGTGTTTTCTAACAATTAAAAAATAAGAACTGAAACTTATACATTACTTTTGTGTGAAATTAATTAATTATGAATAAAATGTAAATTAACTAAGCTATTATACTACTAGTATATTTATTAGTAACATGCAAAACGTCCAAATACCCATATGGAAATACTTTTTTTTAATTTTAAATGATGATGCTACATTGATTTTTTTCTATCGACAGTAGCAATCTACTAAGAAATACATTTTAAAGAGATTATTTTATTTAAAATGCAATAAAGAATATTATATTGCATGTAAGAAATAAAAAAGTACAATTTTCTTTTGATCAATAACAATGGATGTAATTTACAAAAACATTGCTATCAAGAAACTTTCTGCTCATTCAGTAACAACAATTTTTCAGGCAATTTAATAAAAACAATAATTTATCCATAAAATCTTTCCGAGCAAGACTTGATATTTAATTTAAACTCGAGATGATGGTTTATAATATCTAATAAAAGATAAACTGCAATATTTAATACAAGCGTGTTTAAATATAGGTACTGTCACTGGATATAAAAATTAATTGTTAGGTTGTCAAACTTAATTAAAATAAACATTTGTAATTCGAACTACTTTTAGTTTGAGGTAATACTTGACTATTATTATTTATTGTAGTTATTATTTTCTTCAAAAATGTTTGATTTTTCATTGAAATGTAAAATCATCGTCTGAATTATGTGCTTTAATTATGCACATCATTTACTTCAATTTGATGAGCTACGACATAAAAAATAACTTGAAAATTTTCTTACCACCAATAAAAATTATACCAACATAACAAATCTAATAATTTTTTTGTCACTCTAAATCACGTACGCACACAAAAAACTTACTATTCGTATCAACTATGATAAAACATACATAAAAGATCTTTGTATTACATTTATATAAAAAATCCTGATGCTTGCGACACGCACCACCAAATACAAAAACTACCATTGTACGACTTGGCAATCTCACACGCACCATATCAACCGACTCAGACAACAGAATATGATAATATTACCAGAAAATTTTTTACTGCCATTAGGTCGGTCAGATAAATAATAGAAAACACAATACTTTTAATTTTTTTACGTAAACAATAGCTGATGAAGATCCAACTGTTATAAGTTTGAAGCTACGTCACTGCGTATAGTAAAATGCTACATTTTTAATGCATGTAATCCTATGACACCACTTTATCAATAAAGTAACTTTGACACGCTCTATCTCTGTCAGTTTTTGTGTATGTAGAAAAAGAAGAAGTAAGAGTTTAATAATTTTTGACAATCTACCGGACAAATCTAATTTTTGGTATTTTTTCAATATACCTCGACTAATCATAATTTAACGTGAAGTAAATTCCCCATTATCGAGTCACAAAAGCAAAAAAATTACGTTATATTCTCATTGTTTGGTTTTTACACGCTTGTTTTGCTTATTGAACGATTCCGTTTTAAACTCCCCAGGAAAATTGAAAAATAAATATTTTCATCTAGAAACTAAACAAAGGTTTCTTTAATTATTGACTGCCTTGAAAATTTTTTACAATTTATCAATTTAACATAAAATCAGTAAAGAAATAAGTTAAGTCTTACAAAAGTATTATCTAATGTGAATAAAAGAAACTTTTGGTACATCATGAAGCAATTCTGTGATTGGCAATGCCTTATAAGACAGGGCAATATCTACAATTTTTTAAATATCTCTTGTGATACGTTCCAAAAGAAAAACATTTTGACACGTACACTATACTCTCGGAACACAGTACCACGAAACGAGACTATTTTAAAGCCATTTTTTTTAAAGTTGCTACTCTAAACTTTCTTCTGCAATAAGTATTGAAAAATCAGAGCATACAACCACAAAGTTGTTGCCCGTGAAAAGTTTCCACTTTCCTCTACTTTTTTGTTCTTGAAAGTTTTTTCTCGATTTTTCGAAATACGGTGGGCGTATTGGTTGCAGGCGCAGGTGTGGAAATTTCGTGCATTTGTGCCCCGTCAGCTGGCTTTTTTCTTCTCGCGACGACGACACCACCACTACTGGCGGTGCTAATGCAGGGTACTTGTGCTACTTTTCAGAAAACTTTTACCGAGCGAAGCTGTCTCGGTTTTTCGTGACGTGTTACCGAATTTTTAGGGCTTATTTATTGAAAATTTACTGATAGAGGCTACTTAAATATAATTTCTTTAACAATATTGATTACGCACTGTTAAAAATCATTAGACGCGAAGACGAAGGTTGTCATACGGCATCCTATTATTCAGTCAGTGTTATTTAGTCCATTGGAAATTAAGTTGAAAGTTACAAATTTTTTAATGTAATGCTCGAACGGAGCCTTTTGAATACAGGAAGAAAAAATATCAACTTTTGATGTAGGACTTATTTCGTATCAAAGAAATATATAGTATAAAATATTGTAAAAATCTGAGGGCCTTTAAAAACTACGAATCAGAAATTTAAATTATCTCTTGCTAAAACTCGTATATCAATTTAAATGGTACATATCTGTTTATAACTATTTTAATACACATTTTATTGTTTCAAATAGTGTAAAATAATTTGAAAAGAAATGTCAGAACTATTCTAAACAAATGAAATAATGTAATGATTTATCTTCAAACATTGACGATAGATTTTGACTTTACACAAGCAAAGGACAGTTACCATTGAATACGGCTATTCGCAAAAAGCTCAAGAGACTGATCGTCGATGGGAAAGTGCCAGTTAGAGTGAAGAAACAATTCCACTAGATCGATAAGTATAAAAGAGACTCCAAATTGACATCTCATTTGCTTGACAACGGTACAGTTTTATCAACTCTTGGAAGAAGAAAAAGCACGTGAAACAAGATTTTTTTACCCGTGTACATATTTATAGATGTACTCCACGAACCATCCAACGCTATCTATTATCGCACTCTTGGCTCACTTTCCTCTCGATTTCCCCTTTTTTTTACGCTAATGAGAGAGCTAATCGCAAAGTGCATTAAATAAATCAACTTAGCAGAGCTTTATCTTGCGAATTCGCGCTTCGCGGAGCATATTCGGTTGCAGGGGAGAAAAGGAGGCCGTTAAGGAAGTTAGCTTACCACCAAAGTCTGATCCGCAGTGAACAGTACGGTACTTTGCTGGTATTGTGCTGTGCGGGACGAAAAACTCACTACTGCTGAGTGCAGGTGTACTGCCATTGGTACGCCGTGGGACTCGTCCTAATCCTTATCCTGGCGTCTTTCTAGACCCAAAGAAGTAGGGCACGAGATTCTCTTTGTTGTATTCAAATAAAGCTTTTATTGCTGCTGGTAAGGCAAAATAGCGTGTTTTTTACGTTCGTATGTCAGGGAACCAAAGCCAATGGAACTGCTGTCTTTTTATGCAGTTTTGCTCGAGCCAAATTGCTTTAATTTCCAGGCTCTTTGATAACGAATGGGAGAGATTTTTCTGTACACGCGTTGGTATGTGTGGGCAAGCGCCTTTTTAAGTGGATCGTCGTCACGTACGCGTGTGAGTTGGCAAATGGAATTTAAATTGGTATTTAATTCACGGATTATAATTTAATTCTTGGTCTCGCGATGGATTTTCAATTTCAGCCGGATCGTCGTGTCGTGTTCTACTTTTTAGCTTTGTTCGAGCTAATTGGAAACTTTTACTTTGAACTTTTGTATCTCATTGAGGTGGTAATTTTTCCATGTACAATTATAATCGAGGGACNCAGAGAAATTTGACTTATGAGGAGTATAAGTACAGAAATCTAGTATTTTTTGAAGAAAGCAGAGAATTTGATTTATTATAAATGTCTGTTGTTGATTAATTTCAGTCATAAAGAAAATTTTTCTTTCTAGAAATGCATGTATATACGCTTATTCAACAGAAAAAGTTAAGTATCGAAAACATTGTACTCCGCTGAGTTTCAAAGATTGTGACCTGATTTTACAGTACATCTTGAAAGTCGGGAAAACATACCTAGAAAATAAGGAAAAGTTTGACAGCTTGCTGCTATGCTTTCGAAATCAATAAATCAAGTAAATTCGAGAAGTTCTAAAATGCGAATGCCTCCAGTTTTTCATACTTTTCTATCCTTGAGCTTTTCTCATTCACAAAACAACAAATTGATGTGCTCAAAATAATCAAACATCCATAACCGGGTATTTTTGGAAGTATGAGACATGCGAGTAACAACGATACCATCGTAAAAAGGAGAATTATTTCGAATGTAGCCTGTTTATTGGTTATGTGATTGGTTTAAGCTCAGATCACGTGGCTATACATTTATTAGAATGCACTTCTAAGGCAAAATATTAATTTTCTAAATTTTTTTACCATTGGCTTTATTTAGAGGGATTCCGCCGCCCAACCTGATAAATGTTTCTTAAGTTCTAAGAAATACGTCGAAAAAAAAATTATTTTAAATCGGGTGCTGTTTCCTAAGTTTTCTGTATTTTCCGGCTTATTTACTTCATTATATGGGTTTCTAACTACAGAGCCTAAATTTTAGCTTAATTTATTCTTTAAGAGTGAAAGAATTGGCTTTTACTAATCTTTTTGTGAGTATATAGCTATTTTTAAATCAATAATATGACAAAGTAAATATAAATAAATACCGTGCAATTAATATCGGTAGTATCCTTTAATGATATTTGGATAGCCCCTCAAATAAAGCTGTTATTGTTTATAAATAAAATAAAATTTATCTTTGATTCAACATTTATTTTATTGTACATCATGTAATTCTAGTTAAACTGACCACAGTCAAATTTCAAACCTAATTTAACGAACTATTGGCGTAACCAATGGACTTCATATCATGCAATTACTTGAATGGCTTGTGATAGAATTTAATAGACACATTTTAAAATAACACTAAAAACAATTTTGCTAGAGGTATCCTACCTTTGATCCATAAAAACAAAGTACGGCACAGTCCAACTCACCCGTCAAAATTTCCAGACTAGCATCGGTACTGCGGGCGTGGAGTCTTTTTCTGCTGAAATCTTCCCCATACCTACTGCTGGACTTGGCATCTCGCTCCTCAGATTTGGCTCGCACATCCGATCGTCCCATACTGCCTCGATAATGGCGCCGATCGCCACGGTCCTCCGTTCTGTAGCGCTTATCAAATTTCTTGAACAATCGGTGACCTGGGGTATGCTTCGTCGAAGATGACGGTTTGTGACCAGCATCTGGTGAGTCTGCGAAACCAGCTGGTGGCTGGACGATTTCCTCTGGTACCTTGAACAGTCGGTACCCAGCTTGTATGAACTTTGCCCTGACGAATAAAAGTCAATTGGAAGGTGGAAAAACAAAATGACATAAACCTCTCGACCACAGTGATGGCAGTGGGCTTGGTCTACGGGTTGCTCCTCAACGCTGAAGAAAACACTATCACTGCCAGGGCTGACAGACCTTAAGCTTTCAGCTGACATTGCCTTAAGCCTCACTTCAGGGCTTGGTGACTTGCCAGCTGTGGGTGGCGAGTGTCCACTCTGACCGTAACGGCTTGAGTTGCCACCGGGGCTCAGTCGGCTACTCGAGCACACGTACTCCACTGCCTGGCGCGATCGCCGTCGAGGTAAGCTACCCGTCAGAGCTGCGTTCTTGTCCTTTTAGAGGAAATTTAGGATTGAATTTACCATTGTGTCTTTAAAAACAGTTATTATTTTTTTCCCTACGATATAGTGGAAAAAGATAAGTAAGAACATATAATAGATTCAGTTTCAAACTAACTCTTTGCACAAAGCCCAAAAACATTCATAATCTACTCATAACAACGTGGGATTGAAAAAAAATATATATTGTTGGTTATAGTGATAATATCAGTCCCAATAACCAGAAACTCACGTTACAAAAAAAAAATTTCAATTAATTACTAAGAATATACTTATTAAATGAATCTTTTGAGTAGAATCGTTTAAAGTGAAAAATCTCTTAAAAAAATATAATATTTGCTTCTATAAAAAAAATCTGTAACAAATAAAAAAAAACATTTTTAATGAAAATAAACTATATTTTGTAGAGAAAGTATATTTAATTTCTAGTGTTTTAGTAACTATTATCTTGGTTTATATATTTTTTTTAATATAACTTTATTACCACAAAATAAATATTCATGATTGATAAAATACAGTACACATTTGTAAAATGACATTTAATGAATTTTTTGCCATCGTACGTAACAGTATAAAAAAAATTGTTAGATTTAAAAATAAGTTTTTTCCATACAGTATTTTCTGTTTCTGAACTATTTTTTGTGTTAATTTGATCTCTAAATTATTATTTTTTTTTGTATCTTTATGAAGGTGTCAATTTACTTATAAAAAATCAGTCATCAATTCTGAAAAAATTAGTATAGTCATCATAATATATGCAGTAAGTAAGTATAATTCTATTTACTAAAGAAGTATTTTCTTAAATGAAAATTTTTATGTTTGTCTGTACAACTTATTTTTAAACTTACAGCGAATTTAAATATTTGTTTTTTTTCAGCTCTAATGCATGGTTGTAGGAATATGAACTTATTATTACTTAACGGAATAATAATTTTTAAGTGTTAGATATAAACGTTAATCATATAAAATAATAACGAACTAGTTTCCATGATGATGTTGCGTCTATTGTTGTTTTTCGTTAAAACTCCCGTCAATTAAAAAAAAATTTTAATTCCAAAAGTTCATTTTTTATACGGTTAAATAAATGGCTATTTGAGAAGTAGAATATTAAATCAATTATTTAAAAAAAAAATTCTTTCTTTTTCCCTAGGACCATCCATGAAATATAGTTAACCTTTTCTCTTATCATATTATTACGCAAATATTTATGTGACATTTTTTAAATTGTATAATAATTATGTCTTATGTAAATTATACTATTTATGAAAATACTAATTATTGTTATTTGTATAAAAAAGTACAATAAAAAATACAGCGTGTTTAATAAAATTATTCATTACAGAATTATTTTCAACATATCCCAAACTGATTGCAAAATTAATCTTTTAAAACGCTTATTATGTAGCAATATCATGCAATTTTTAACTTTTCAATGGTGTTGCTTCATTACTTTGCTCACTTTTCAAAATAGAATAATTTAAAATTAAATTACCATTTGATAAATTAGTCAATTAAAATATAAAACTATTCAATTACTTCCAAATTTATACATAAATAATATTTGTAAGCTTATTGCATTCATATACTGTATGGTAAATACTTTATTATTGTAAGCGGCGAGCGAAATAAGGTAAAGCCCCATTTATATGTTATAGTACAAATATTGTATCTACTAACAAATGGGCAACAATAGCCAAAATGTGTTAATCTATTGTATGAATGCCGGATGAAATTAATATATAAGCTAAATATTTTTAAAAGATTTTCTCGATCATTTTTTCTGGTGGTATTGGTTTTGACCATTTTGATGAATACCATTTCGGAAGGTTGTACTTTATATCAAGGATGGGATATCTTTTTTATGCACGGAAATAATCTGACTAAAATCATTACTGTTATATGTAAAGAAGAATGTGGTTAATTTTTAGTTAATACAATTCTTTCAAATGACTCTGAATTCCCGTATTTTTCAGGTACAACTAGACGTGCTATTATAATTAACTCATGAGTACTTTCTACTGTTTTATATATTACCATGAATTTTAGTATAAGTTTAATTTTTTTCCAACTTGACTAGTTAAAATTTTCTAATGTTTGAATGGATTTTAGGTTCATTTAATTTATGAGTTTTTTTTTAGTTTGTAAATAATCTACGGTTTTTTATAAATGGGAATAAAAAACTGACATTGATTTTGAAAGAGGTTCAGGAAAAAACTTTGTAATACGTCTGTATTGTGAATTTTTTAAATTGGAGGTTTGTGTACTCATACCTATTTAGCAATTTGATCGCTCTATTTACAAAACGTGTTATACAAGCGTATAACTTCAGTTGCATTATTTAAATAAATTGTTTCGCTTTATTTAAAAACAATTTTTTTGGTTTTAAGTTACAGAAAAATATTTTTTTTTATAAATATGTTAATGACTTATATAAGTAGGGTAGGTGTATAAATAGTTTTATTGAACAACATTTTAATAGAAATGTTAACATATTAAAAATATCAAGTCATTTAATTTATCTCAGTTTTTATTAAATATCCACAACAACGACAATAGTTATTTACGTAACATGCGCGGGAAATCGTCCCGCACGAGTTGCGTACAAGTTTTTTCGCAATAAGTGTGCGGAAAATAGGTGTTTTCCGCACACTATTGCGAAAATTACATTTTGAATTGAGCTAGTTTGTTTGAGTATAGTTTCATATTATTATGGAAAATTTTCGAATAAGAAATCTCTAAAAAATTGGATATTCAAAACTTTATCGTAGCAAGGGTAAAAAAAAATTAAGGACCTTGATGTTCCACTTTAAAACTGTAACCTCAGCATAGATTAGAATATCCGATACTACTCCCATTTTTGTCAAAAGAGAAAAGCTTAATAAATTTTTAAATAGTATTTAGACTTGTAGTTAGTCATGTTCCAATGACAACTACTTGATAATTCAAGTAGCTTACTCGTCAACGACTTATCTCATATCAGAGTGCTTTCATATATCAAACATTATCAAGTACGTCCGATCCATTATGATTACGGTATTATATAATATTGAACATCAGAAAGTTTAGTGCTTTAAAATTTGTATAAAAGATAATTATTTCTTAATTCAAGATTAAGTATGTTTCAAGTGAGTTGTACTTCAACTTTTTAGAACCATACGTTTGACATAAAAAACAAAAATCTACCGCAGCAAAAAATTTTCTCAAAGACTTTGCCCGTCCAGCACGAAGTAATCGCAAAACTATTGTCGTGACAAAGCAAGCGACAAGTGGTTAAGGCCGACAGAGCCAAGTAGGTCGTTGGTAGAGGAGAGCTAGTCGAGATCCAGAGGCAACGAGGGTGGTGCGACAAGTGTCTTGCCTGGTCGTGAAAGAGGAAAAAAAGAAAAAAAAAAAAGGCGTAACATAGCCTACCTCATTGCTGCGCCGCCTGCCCGAGACGTGGGCACTACTCTTCCGACGAGGGCTCTCCCGGGACCTACGATGTCCGTGGTAATGTTGGTGGTGATGGTGCAAGTGGTAATGGTGGCTGCAACTCGAGTCGTCACTAGTTTGTACGTGACTCGGCTCCTCGTTGGCCACCCCTTCGTCCCTCGGAGGACTGCGGCCCTGCTGGGCAGGCTGCTGTGTCTGCTGCTGTCCAGGTGTAAGTGCCGGCTGGATATCGCTAATCGAGCGCCGCCGGTGATTGTTTCGATGGGGTGATCGCACGGCCGAGCTCTTGGTGCGTGAGCGATGTCTGGGTAATGGGCTCGTCGTAGACGTGGTCTCGTGCAGGCCTGTGGAGTCGGGCTCGGTGGTGCCATACGAAGTTGGCTCCTGGCCACCGGGAAAGTCCAGGCTGAAAGTCTTTTTCCGACGCCGGCGCTCTTCCTCCGTCCAGAGTTGCCGATCGGGCGGTGACTCGGCATAGCCACCCGACGATGAGTGATGGCTCTCCTATAAAATGGGCTTTTCTGTATGTTTGTTAATGTATGTTGCCAAGAATCGGGTGGCTTGTAGCTTTGTTGCGGTACTTGGTTTTTCATAACGATGACGGTGCGTTTTTTTTTCAACGCGTCTACGATGACTAAACAGAAAAAGCTCGCGGAAAATATCCTCCACAAATGTGGACTGTGATGCTTTTGAAATATCTTGCTGATGGGGCAGTTAAATTGACTAATGCACGTGAATGAGATAATCATTAGTTTATAGAATAAATAAAAAAATCACTTGTGATATAAAAACAAGTACAGAAAATAGAAAATAAAATAGCAATAGTCAAAGACATGAAGTAAAGAACCGATAAAAAAAAGGGCACGCAAATAAATCAGGTCTTTTGTGACTAGACCTAGTTGCAAATAAATAAAGAAAAGTTCTCTTATATGTATAAGGGAAACACAAAGAGCATAATATGTTTATCTATACGGTCTCGAAATACTATTACAACGTGACAAGTTTAGTCGTGCCTCTAAAAACATCTCAACATTTGGACACGCTCAAATGTTTAGAACAAACATCTGCATGATTCTTTCTCAGGCGAGATCTTTGGTGCCAGTCTGGCTGATGAAAAAAACTTGAGGGGAACAAAAGAAAATGTCAACTCACGTCAACGTCTTGCTCTGCGTGAACTGTGGGCTTGAAACTGTCTTGCTCGGGCGTTGCATCCTCTAGATCGTAGCTTCCGGAGCTGCTGCTGGTGGTCGACCGCGCCGGTGATGGTGGCTGCTGCTGGCCACAGTAGGAAGAGTCTGTTTTGTCCTTGGGCACGGTTGGACTACTCGGCTCCTCGAGTGCGGCCTGGTCGAGCTTGGTCGTTTTTATGCAAGATATCGAGCTCTTGAAAAAATTCATGACCACGGAGGCTTATTTTTTTGGGGGGTTTACGGGAAAAAATGTTGCTCTGCTTACGATGAAGAAAAGAAAAGCTTGGGATGTTTCAACGCAGGAAAACGCGTCTGGATGCTCGGGAAATGGAAATTTTAGTGAGCGCGGGAACGGAAGAGTGCAAGTTGCTCATGTGCGGATCAATTACTTCACACTTGACTTTTTTTCTTTCTTGCGGTAAAATTGTGTATGCGCCGTGCATTTGCGCTCTCGTGGTTATTTCGCAAATTTCAAACACATGCGCTTTTATATAAGACATTACACCTTGTACAGTTCCCAAGGGACCGAGTTGCAGTAGTTTTTAGCCACTAGGTAGAATACATGGAAATAATGTTGTAGCAAAATATGTTTATAAAATTGCAGCAGAAAAGATAGTTATTATTCATTTGATTAAAATGAAATTGTTAGCTTGCCGAGTGATAACTTTCTGTTCTGAATGTAAATAAGAACAAAGTGAATGATATATATAAAGGTGAAATGATTTATACCATGATTAACCTTATTTAATTTATAAAATACAGGTCTTTAGGAAAAAACGACTCTAGTGATTTTGAAAGAAATAATGTATGAAAAACCTCGAATCACTGTACTTTACGTATGATAAAAGTCATCAACAAGTGGCAGTTCATGAAGGAATTTGACGCAAATGTCTGAGAAGTCAAAGATGTTCATAACTAAGTGGGCATTTGATGATTTGATTTTATTTTATAATTTTCGAATTCATATTTAAACTGCAATCAGCCTTTGCCATCAATCCTCAAAGCGTTCAAGCTTGGAAGAAGATTGAATTTAAAAATGTATTTTAACAGGCAGCACGAATTTTTTTCTTTTTTTTGAGACCTTTTATTCTTAAATTTATGTGAAAGTAATCTAACAAGTTTAAAAAGTAAGTAAAATAGATCGCAGTGATTTAAATAGCGAGTAACTTTTAAAAAATTCTGATGCTAAAATGTATGAGCTTTCCACAATGCGAAGCTTGCACATCAAACACACTTACAGACTGATTTATTGAAATAAAAATTTGTTTACTGCCAATATAAATTATTAACTATTAACAAATCCATACCAAAGTACCGGAGGAAATTATATGCTACCAGTAAAGAAATTGGCGTCTCTTTATTTTGAGCGATACTTAGAAAAATCACCAAATAAACAAAGAGGGGCTATAGATACCTCGCTCCGGGCCAAACTGTAAACTGAGCTGGCGCTTTCAAAGGAGCTGCCTTCCGCAGTAGTGGCAGTGGCTGAGGCGGGTGCGGACGGTCCAGCAGGCAGGTAAGGCGACCTCGTGAGTGAGCTTGTGGTGCCGCCCGTGGTCGTTGTGGTCCCGATATCCGTCGATGTGTTGGCAGTGATATAATCGTCGGTCGTTGAGGTCTCGCTTATGTCGGTTGTACCGCTACGACTCAGTCCAAACTCACTTGTTGACTGCGAGTGGGGTTGCGACAGTGACGTCTTTTCTGGTTGTTGGTGTGGACCTGGACTCCACCTGAGATAGCCGATGCGGGGCCGGACGTTTGTCGTCTCATTGCTTTTTCCAACAGTGATACTTTCAGAAATGTACCTCGGAAATTTATTAGAGATCTCCAGCTCTAACTCAACACGAAATCAGAACTCAATTATGTTTGTTGGCCTTAGTCGATATTTCTGGTCTAACCAAGCGTACAACTCATTTTAACTTAGCTATATTTCGGAGTTAACGTTTTATCGTCAATGAAGTCAGAAACGTTTACATTTTTAGAATGTAACTTTGTTAAGTCTATAAATATAAATTAATAAGCAATTTGTTACAACAACACAGAAGAAGAAGAAGAAGCCTAGAAATATATTTAGATGTACAACTACTATGTGAGAGATGTATTATGCGGATACGATAGAAATAAGGTGGATGTCCCAGTACTCGCTCACACAAGCAGACAAAATGTCCCAATAGTCGGTCACTATTTTTCTTTTATGGGCCTTCGTTATATTTTTAATTGGGTTCATATATTAACTTGTTTTAAAAGAGTAATTGCTTAGTGTCTGAATAGCTACCCGATTTATATATGTTTTCAAAATTTATAGTGAAAAAATAAGCCAGATGACCGACTATTGGGACATGACCGAGTACTGGGACATCGACCTTACCAATATTAAAATAGTTATAAGCACAAATTTAGTAGTGAATGCTTCAGGAAATTCCAGCCTCCAATTGTCAATAATATTGAACCAATAAACATAAAAATATACTAATAAATAATTGAAATCATGCAGAATCCGTTTTTATATTTCTAACTAGAAAAAAAGTTTTAGGTATTTGGAATGAAAATTAGCTCTTTTCACATTTTTGCTTACTGATAAATTTCAACTCATAATAAAAGTGTCAAAGGTATAACGAGTTTACAGGTTTTATAAATTAAAACTTTACCTTTCCAATGCCATGGTTGAAAAAAAAAAAGGTAATTGAATTCAAAGTTAAGATAATTGCAAAAAAGATAAAATACTGTGTTCATTTTCAGTAGTACAATAAAAGTTGGGCAGCCATATTGCATATGTAATTTGGCAGAAGGTTTACCAATTTAAATACGGAAGGAGATCAAAATTTAAGTAATTAGTGGTGTATTCAACATTTTTATGAATACAATTAGTTGTATAGTATTGTTACGTACGATATCATATAGCTATGTGTCCATGTGCCGTTTTAGGTAGAGGAGGAGACAGAAGTAAGAGACCGGGGAGATAAGCTAAAGACACCAAAGCAAAAAAGATTTAACCCGTGACACGCGTTACTTCTGTCAAATAATAGAGTAAAATAAAGTACTGATTGAGTACCATTATCTTTTGTTTATTTATAGACTGAGAAAAAAAATAATACCACTTTTGAAACTGTTTTGATAATATTGAATATACAAGAAAGTATAATGATTGTTTGAATTTTAGTAAATGGCCTAAAACTCACTGGCCAATCAATATCATCAGAATGAAGTGTAAAAATCAAGATAGATAAGGGGGTAACAGTAACTTGATCACTCAAACGATTTTTTTACTCAAATTTTATGAATCGAAAGGTACTAAGAAAAAAATATCCGTACAAAAAATTTAGGTCACTAGACTACTCCTGGTAAGTGTAAATGATCTAAACATGTTTTTTTATTTTTTTTTCTTAAATTTTTTTGGCCCAGTACGCAAAAATATCATTTTTCAGAGACGTTTCAATTGTTTAGCAAATTCTAGAAAGAGCCTTTTTTTGTGTGTGATTGCATAAAAATTTTTCTAATAAAACATACACTTTGTTTGTATAATCATCAATTTTTCAGATTTCAAAAAATTCAAAAAAAGTCAAAATATTTTATAATGGTATTGTTAAAGTTTTTGTGCTATGTCACTATTAAAAATGCAAAAAAAGCTCTGTAAAACCTTCTTTAAGTATAAATTTTTGAGAATTATTTTAAGGAGCTTTGTTATTGTTATTTGTTTTGATAATCTTGCACACAAATGCCTAGAATTTATTTATTTATATTATTACAGATTTTCTT
>NW_019379640.1:521085-534882 GCF_000648655.2 Copidosoma floridanum
GTGCCTGCTGCCACGTCCAACCGTTCTAGCACGTGACGCCGTTTGATACAAGTACATACGTGCACGGATGGATTGCAAATGCTCGTGGACAAAACACGGCTCTGACGCTTATACGTACCTGTGCATACGTAATGCTAGTGTTTGTGTAAGAGCGAGCGATGAGTCCGCTGGCTTTGCTTCAGTTTCTCGAATAAAAGCTACTTTTTTCCCCCCACGTGTCCTATATACCATTTATCCCCGTAGATGCGGGGTACTTATAGCTTGGGGTGTTGGCATATGGCTTTCAGTAGTGCAAAGTAGCTTACGCCCGTACGTATCGCTGTCTGTGGCGTATGAAACGGAAAACTGCCCTGCGGCATTGACGTGAAATGGGGACCGGTCTGATGAACCACGAGAGCGTGACTCCGTGACACATGGTACATCTTTTTTCTCTCTTTGTCTTTTTTGCGGAGAAACGTTCCGATTTTTTGCTATTAAAAGAGCTGGTCGATCGATTTTCATTGCGTCGCTTAAGCACGTCATTGAGTTAGCAGAACAATGCTATCGTATCGTATGTGTTTTGCCACTCGCTTTTGTACGGGGAATTGCTGATGTTTCAATCAATTAGTTAAAAAAAGCCTCCTATCAACCCTCGAAAGCCACAAACGTTGTGAATTAATCTCTGGCATCGAGTCATTTCACGGTAGATACATCAAACAATCAGTGATTGAGGGCAAAGTAGGAAGGGAAAATAGAGCAGTTTGCGCGTTTATGTATACATACGTAGTGAAATGTACATGGAAATGTGGCCAAAGTTATAAACAAGTTTGGGAAAGCTCAACATCGCAAAGTGCAGTTCCGCATGAAATTTAATTTTCGAAAAGATTTTTCAGCTCTCTGGTGTAGCTACGTGGTATTTGACGTTTGGTTCACTGTGGTTTACGCGAATCATTGTATTAAATACAATTTCAAAAATTATAAAAAATGATAATAATAATTATGTGTATGTACCATTTTTTGCAACAACTGTGTCGGTAAACTTAATTCTACGTACAAGAAAAAAATTATACCAGCAGTTTAGTTGCATAAAATTTGTTTACACTTTGTGAAAAAACCAAGTAAAAAAAGTAGTTTTTTACTACTTAAAGTAGTTTTTTCTGATAGTTATTTTTACTGTGCTCTAAAAACATTTATTAAAATGAATGGGGTTCAAACAAGTATTAAAAAGTTGCTGATAGTACTCGTTGAACAAAAACTAGCCTCATGCTTATTATATTATACTGTTGTGCGATAAGGAATCATCTAAACAAATTGAACTCCGTTGGTTTAAAAAATACAACTTTAATTTTTATAATTGTATTGTTGGATTGTTATGAATACTAAATGACACGGCTTATTTATGCTTGTAAAAAAAGTTTAAAAGATTATTTAGTGATTCTGCTACCACTACGTCGAGGGGCTGCGCATTCTTTAGTCTTTTGGTGACTTACGAGATCTTTGAAAGACTTAGAATGACTTACGAAGTTTTTTTTAATGACTTCAAGAGTGCGCAGCCCCTTGCACTACTTGATGGTACAAGTACTGTTTCTGGTAATCGTAGTTTCATCAAAGGCAATGCACATGAAACTTAAAATTTTCTTTACTCCTTCCTCCCCAAAAGTGTCTAATACGTCGATCTCTCAATTACAATGTCCATATAGTAGTCTTATCCGAGTATGATGGAGTCGAAAAATAAAAACCAAGGCATCAAGCATTCGCAAGTAAGAGAAAACTAAACTGCAATAAAATTCGAAAAAACTTGAAAGCGTAACATCCAGTCCTTATTTTTTTAATCAACATCGGCATAAGCATCGCACACGCATGCATCGCACCGTCTGTCTCGCTAAGCTAATTTTCCATACCCAGCTCTGTTTTCTCCGTCGCAAAATCGCTAACGTCACTCAAGCTCGCGTTCATTCAATAATCTCCTTCCGTCGGCTGGGCCGATTACATTACAGAGCAGCGTTTCAACAGCACCGCACCACTGCGTAATAATAACAATACCCAAGTAGACAAACGCACTCTCTCACGCACACGCGGGTCTTTAATTGTTTCTCGGTAAGCCTCTACGAGAGAAAGAAAAATAGCGATCCGCGACGGGAGAAGGGTAGGTGGAGTAGGAAAATTAGCCGCAGTACTGAATGTGGAAAGAGAGGAAAAGAAATTTGCACCGCACGCGCTCTTTTCATTATCTTCGTCCCTACGTAGGCTCGCCGCGGTTGTAAATAATGAATGAATAAATTTTGACCGTTTCCGAGCCTACCCTTTCGTTGTTTTTACTCCTATCTTTTCAGCTGCCTTTTTTCTTTTCTTTATCCTTCACATTGTTCGCATCTCGTCGATACACACGTATAATGTTATAAATACCCTCGTGCATAATGTACCCATGCAGCAGTTCGCCCAAGGAGTATACGATACGCCCAAGGAGTGTACGTATGATACTACGAACGATTATAGGTCCCAAAAAAGCACGCTCAGCATAGAGCCATTGGTCCGCGTTTTTATTATTTTCCCTTTTTAAATTCATTTTTTCATTCCTTCAAAGTTACTGACATGCAGTAACAAGTGGTTTTTTTATCGATATGCTCTTTATAGGCTAAAAGAGAAATTATGTATGCATTTTTTCCTCCATTGATGAGCTGCGTAAGATCAAGGGAGGATCGCTCTTAAGGAGGTTCGGGAGTATTATTCAAAGGGACGAGGAAAAGGGAGAGTCCCACTGCCCACGCAGTTTGGCCCCCTTTACCGCGCACCCCTGCTTGCACCCCACAAACTCTATATTTTCCTTACGTTTAACGTTGGCATTGTTTAAAATGCACTATAACATGCCTTTGAATTTTGCTCACCGAATAAATGAACAATAATTAACTCGTTGGTAGATTTTTTTCAAACCTTTGTATTTTTCAAAAAGTTTTGTTCATTTAAGCGTGACAAAGAGGTTACTTTTACGCAAAAGCCTATGTTAATCAGACGATTCTCGTTTGTATAATTCTTTTAAAAATTACCTACAGCAAATATTTCAAAAATTCATATAAGTTCTACGTATTCTAGACTATCAAAAAAACTCAATATCATTGTGTTTTCTGTATTTTATTATTAAGTACTCCCGAACCTCCTTAATGGATATCCGGTAATTCACTTCTAGAATATGCGATAAGAGAGTTTAGTTTACTTCTTTGTCTTCGTGTTCTAAAATTTGTTGTACGTAATATTTATTTTTTACTTACAGAGGATGTGTGCGTATTTTTATCATCGTATCGTTTTTCAAAAGACTCAAAAGCTATGATTAACAAGTTTTATAAAAAAGCATCTCTACACATTGATTCGCGTGAAAAATATTTATACATATTATTTTTGTCATAAAATTATAAGAAATTCCTAGTAAATAATAGTAAATTATTGATTATACATAAAAAATGATAAACTGCACATTTAAAATATGAACTGTTGATTTTGATATTCATAAATACTGGTAAATCAGTGAACTCATACGAAGAAAATAGTAAGCTCTTAAGCTCAGAATTAATTTAAAAAATACTGTATAATTTAGGGATTTGCTTGGGTGATAAGTTTCGACGTTGTTGATACATCTAATCATTCCAAAAATATTACAATTCATAGAAAAATTTTGTTAGTATCTACAACCATTTTTTTACAGCACAACGTCGAATTTTATATGGCAAACGAGATTTACTTAGAAGTACATCAATTTGGAGTTTTTTATCTAGTCACTGATTGGAGTTATTTTTTACTATTTTTCAAAGCACATTATCATTTTGTTTGATAAAAATAAAATGTCATTTTGAAATTCTCATAAAAAAAATAATATCTTGTTGTGAAATATCTACAATGAAATAAAGGATTTTAAAGTATTAAGAATTAAATTATTATTTTATATCTGTGAAATAGTTTATGCGTATGAATGTTTGGTTTCAAACTTACTAGGGTACACAGAACTGTATTGAAAAATATATATGATGGTCCACAAATGAATTCAATTGCTATTGAAAAGATATTGGACGTTTTTCGCACGTATATTAACATTCAGAATTTAACAGATATACAAAGAAAAGAGTAAGCTCTTAAGCTCAAAACGAATAAAAAAAAACTTCTGTATAATTTAGGAATTTTGTTTGGTAATAAATGTCAACGTTATTGATATATGTCTAATCATTCCAAAAACGTTCAAATTCATGAAAAAAATTTTTCAGTATCTACAACAACGATTTTTTATAGCACAACGTCGAATTCTATTCAGTAAACGTAATTTACTCGGAACTACATCAATTTGGAGTTTTTTTATCTAGTCACGGATTAGACTTATTTTTTCACATAGTTTCAAAGCATATTCATACTTTGTTTAATAAGAATAAAGTATCGTTTTGAAATTCTCATTAAAAAAAATAAAATCTTATCGTGAAGTATCTACAATGAAGGACTCTAAAGTATAAAGAATTCATATATCATTGTATACCTGTGTAATAGTTTGTGCACGTTAATATTGTATTCCAAACTCACTAGGATACACAGAATTGCTTTGAAAAATACGTATAATGGTCCAAAATTGAATTGCCATAGAGAACATATGGAACAACCCTCATACATAAATAGAAATTCAAAATTTCATCCGGTCGAATGCAAGGCTAAATGTTCGATGAAAGTAACGCGTGTTCAAAAAATTGCAGCTCCCCACTACACCCACACGTTCACGTGTAATACGTCTACTCGTTTATATATTTGATACAAAGTCAGATTACATACAAAGCTTTAGTTGCCTCAGCAGGAGCTGTATACACATACAGCTTGGATAAGGCATATATTATATTATAACAATATGCAAGTAAAATTGTCGTGTTATAACGATAATAAATGCTCTGTTTCGTTTCCTTCATGGGCGCAAAAAACACATGTTTATCATCACAAGTACTGCAGCAGCCCATACCCGGTTTTGTGAACATGTACATCTATACATACATGCATAATATATACGTAGGAGCGAAATAAGAGAAGAAGGCGAGTCGAGTTGATTCTAGTAAAGATCAGTATATACACCTATACATGGACAAGCTATACAGCCAGTAATCCGATTTCTCCGTTACCAAGCATTATTAATGACACTAATACCTACGTATTGAAATTTTATCAGTGGTTATCAAGTTACTAGAAATAAAAACATACCTCTTCATTTTTCTTTTTATAAAAATCACATACTACTAGCAAACTTGTAAGTCTGTTTATGTATGTCTATTATATCTCGCGATTTTTACATTAAAAAATGCCTTTTTTGTCCTAACTATCATGTGGTGGCTGCAAAACAATGATTGAATTTTGCATTTAAAAAACATTTTTTTTAAATGGAAAATAGTACTTTTTTTGTACCTGGTGGCCCGTGTCTCCGGAGCAAGCACCAGGCCTGAAGGACCCCTTATACTTGTTCTGGTTGGATGCGCACCAGGTGCGAACTCTATTTTTTTTTACTAAGGTCTATAGGTGAAAAAAACGCCCAAACTAGAAAAAATCTATTTCTTGCGAACAATCACTTGTTAAGCATTCTAACGCTACTGTTAAGTATTTTTAACTGTAAGATGTAGAGGCTTAGATAAATAAATTAAAAAAAATTTTTTTTCCGAAATATGCTGTAATAAACTTTTTTACATAAATGGATTGATTTTTGAACACAAAAAATTTTATTCATCATTATTGATGTATTTTTAGTATTTTTTATACAAGATTGATCAGAAGTTTGTAACTGCAAATCGGCTCGAAATCACGGATTGTTGCCAAACAGTTGTAAATTATGAGTACTGAGATACTAGCTTAACTCAAATAGACTTGACAGTATAGCTAGATCTTAAAAAATCTTTTTTTAGTCTGATTGTTGTTATCAAACTTTAAACTGTAATGTTTGGGCGATAAATCTCTTAAGTGCGTCTTTTTGGCTGGAGTGCACACTTGTGCTGACTTTAATAAGTATCCATGTGTATATACGTAATTTGTTTTATTGAATTACAATAAACTGTTACCGGGGCATACATGTACGGTACAAACAGACAACTATATCTCTTTATGAAAATCCACAATTTTTTGAAAAATCTATAAGATTGATTTGAAGAAAATTATAAAAGTCTGTGTTTGATGAAGGAGTCGATCGGACTCATAAATTGATTCACACGTATATTTACTATTTCCTGAATCATCCCAACTAGGGGCTGCTTTATGATTGCAGCTCTACGTAATGACTTTGCCTTTATCAGTTGGACACACGCAATGCTTGTTACTTCCTTATATAGCAGTAAAGTTTTTTTTATGATGAAATTGTCTCATTTATAAATTTCTTTTTCTAAATTAAGCTATCTCGTGACTTCTTTGGACTGCATGTAAGCACAATACCACCTGTATTAACTCCATAGATTTATTTAACTCTGGGATATGAACATATAGACAAGCTGTTTGGTAAACATATTGTTGTACTTTTTTGGTTACGATTTGTTTTAAGAGCTCTCAGAGAACGCAGCACATCAGTAAATCAATTTTTCTTAAAAGGTTAATGATGAAAAATATTTTTAGAAGCTTGTGAAATCTACAGCCATCTATACTGAAGTTACAGTCATATCGTGTTTTCGAGGCTGCATTCATTAATGCTTTGTCTAGTTAAGTATTAAATAATTGCCTGTCGAAACAGATAACATATCGCTTTTCCCCAAACAGAAATTTTAAGAAAACTACGTCACTCTACTGACAAAGCAACCAATTTGTTTGCTGTAGTCAGGTGATAAAATTTCATTTGGCTGTTCCTAGGCGACCAATCACTTATTAACAACGAACAATGACGTGGTGAATTGAGACAGCGATATCGTGTTGTTTTCCTCACACTTACGACAAATTTTAACTTGACTTCACCCCACGTGGCATTACCTTGGCAAGAGTCCAGCTTTGAATTTCAAAGCGTTAGTACTACAGTAGCCTCACTCAGTGTGACCGAATATAAGTCAACCACTTAAAAGATAGTACAGTGAAATTTGTGAATTTGAGAAAACTTGATTAAAATTTTGGAGCTGCAAAGACACTTCTGTAAACTTTGAAAAGTAGGTATAAATTTATTTTCTTATTTAATTTCTTTTTCTTACAGCATTACTAAGGCACACGTGTCCATTTCTTGTCACGTTATTAGAACAAATATTATTAAATAATTCTTTCTTTTTATTTACAGTGCAACCGAAACGAGGAAACGGTAAAAAACGGCCAGCTAATGAAGATTTGCTAGAGGAAATCATCCCCATGAAACGAGCCTTTAAGCAAACTGATGGTAAGTACATATTATATACGACCTTTAGAGAAAATCCCTTGTATATATATACGTATATAATTTTTTCAAAAGTGTCGAACTATTCGTTTTTCAAGTTCTCTTCATTAAAATTTTTAATGATGCATCCATGCGTGCGCCAGCTTTTACCTGTCTATGTGCACATTTGTAAATGTATCGACAGACATAAAATTTGAAAAATTTTAGTGCATTTTTATAAGGAGTAAACCACTTTGCATGAAATTAATATTAATTTTGACTCCTACAAACAGTGGATGTTTTAAGTAATTATCGATAGAAACATTTTAACAATTATACTATTAAATAAAAAAAAGTTTTTTTTTATTTTCGTTATGCATGAAAAATTTTCTGAAATTTATTCGTTCTTTACTACATAATTAACTTATACTTTTAGATAATAATCATAATACATACTTTTTTAGATAAGACTTTTTGAGTTAAAAAAACTTTTACAGCAGTGTGCAATACTAACCCACAACAAATTTACATAATTTAAAGCTACAAGGCTAGCATACATATGAACAAGTGTTTTTATTATTTGATATGTTAAGGAAAAAAAATTGGTTTTATAAAAGTGCCTAAATGCCTCAAATAATTAGTATTTACCGAGGACATAATTAATTACGTGTTACAGAAAACTATAAAAATCTTATTTTTGTCGTTTTTGAGCACTAAACGTCGCTAATTTAGCAAATTTTTAAATATTAATAATTTCTTATCTAATAATAGTAGACTTTAATGAAAAAAATTGAGATTATTTTTTATTGACAGAATAGAGTTGCAATAAATCTATTTTTATTAATCGTTAAAAAAAAATCATTTTAGCTGTATTCAACCACGTTGCTAAGTGTCAGAATGAGTGTACACATATAGTACCACATTTTTAACAAGAAAGCACTGTAAACTGCATGAAAATGATTTTTTTGTCCCATCATTGATCAGCTCGCTGTAAACAGTTTTTAGTAATTTCAATATATTAAACATATAAATCATATGTTTTAAGATTTCATTGAAAACAATACAGTTTAATCGTAAAAAACCAAGACATTTATTATATTTTATATGAATTACTTATTACAGTGAAAATATTTACAAAAGTAATAAAAGTAATAAATAAGGAGACACTGTAATAACAGTCTTTAACGGACCGGCCATTAGATAACAGAAATTCCGTTTTTTTCGAATTTTAAAAAATGTTTTTCAAGGTTACATGTTTTTATCAATCCTGTGCTCATAAAAATCATTTTCTTTCTCTACTTAACGTCCCTAATACCTTAAAATGCAACCATTTTAGAAACAATCTCAGTGTTTTTGTAGGGGTTTGGTCAAAACAAAATACGTTTTGATTTTTTATCGATAACAGCTTTTATTTTCCTTTTTACCCTTTTTAGATTAGTATTATAAGATTCGGTACCTTCATGCGTGAACATAAATTGTTTTGATGTTGTAAATTTAATGAACTGAACGACTTGTAAAAAATTTCCGAGAGTTGAGTAGTTAATTTCTCCAATAAGATATCTATATTGACGTTGCCAAGTACCCTTTCTACTTCTAAACATTAACTAAAGATCGTATAGCCGTTGCATTTTTCTTCAAAAGCATATTCGACAGTGAGAGATCAATTGGCTAGTTTGTTCATGGGCAAGTTGTCCTTGAAACACTGACTTTTGTAAAAATTCAGTTGCGAAAACCGTGTTGAGATTTGGGAATCCATCTATTCGTTTCTACCCACCATTGCAATTTGCGTTCTATCAAGATTTAAAAACGCTTGCATAAGTGGAGGGTGAGTAAAATCAAGCGAAATTCCTAATTACCATGTTTTGTATAGAGTGCTAGAACATATTTTCCACGTAAACGAGAATCAGCCTTGAAGAAATATGGATTTAAATAAATCCAAAAGAAAGAGTTAATATTTAATCAAAAGCTTTTTTAATACCTTATACCAGGGGTAAAGTTTTTTTAAATCTTTTAGAGCTGTATTTTATTTGGGAAAAGAATTTAGGCGTCAAGAAACTTGTTTGGAAAGCAGGTAGAAATAGTGTTAGGATTAGTGTGGGCCCATGGGAGGCAGATTGCAGCAAGGCTTGACGGAAATCTAGGGTTAGGTTGGAGATTTTCTGATACATGGAATGGTTTGATGTTTACTATGCTTTTTTTAAAAATTTTGCAGTAATTCCAGATAAATGAGGGATTGACATGGAAGTTTAAATTTCCAGCAAATGTTTTAAAACAATCTTTCTATTTCGTTTTCCATGTTTTTTTGTCTTTACACACCATTACTTGTACATACTTGAATCGTTAAGTTTTAAGAAAAATTAGTATTTTTTTAATGGATGTTTCGCTTAGTCAAATAGGCTTGACATTATTTCTAGGATACTAATATTTTCATGGTCAAAAAATAACTGTACATCTCCACAAAAGATTCACTAATCAAGTTTCAGGTAGTTTGAACAGAGTTAATTTTAAATGAGGCCTTTCCATATCAAAATTTTTTAACAAAAATATTAATAAAACTATAAATGATCTGACTCCGAGGTACTGACGGTATATTTAAGATCCGGGCCTAATAAAACGAAGTCCACGTAAGATTAGTAATTATTTCACACGTTGATATATTTTTGGGTATCAAAATCACGCAAGAAGAGATTGTCAGTTTCAAAAGAATTAAAAAAATAAATACCGTTACTATCATTTTTAAGGGCAGTTCCGTATTAAATTATAAGCAGTGAAATCGCTTATTAGTATGGTATTGTTGTTGCTGTTACTATTGATCACAGTTTTATTTCGATAAATTTTTCAGTTGCTAAATTTTTATTATCTAATAGTTCAGAAATGGCTTTTTGAGTTATAGTTAGGTATTCGGTATAACATTATGTGCCAATCGCAACACTTGACAGGTTTACCTTACAGTAAACTTTAAAGATGAAGTTGACTTTTTTATTTAAATGAACAGAGTTGTTGATTTTTGCTTGAATTTGCATAGCTAGAGCTAACAGTAGTTGATCTATCGCCATTTTGGAGTTTCAAAGAGTGTCTTTATGAAAATCTCTGAGAGGTGTTTTCATTTTTTTTTCAGATATCCCTTTCTTGTGATGGTTTGTGGAATCCGATCAGGATTGCATAGACTTCACCGTTGAAAAAGAAAGTGGTCTCATAGAAGCACTCTATAAAAATTGAACCTCCATATCTGTTGGTAGCTTTAGATCAGTTGGTGGAAGCGTAGTATGGATAACATCAGAGTTTGCGGTTTCATTAAGAGTATAGTTTTGATTGCCAGAGGAGGAAAAGTGATTAACGTTGGCCTTTGGTCAGTTTCTAGCAAGTTGGCCCTCTTCGTGGCAGAGAAAGCAGAAAAGTGAGAAGAGTTCACTTTGATCAAGAGTGAAGTGTAATAGTATTTGCTATGCGCAGAAATCTGAATCAGTGCCACCTGCACACATAACAACAGCGGTTGAGCGGTGCCTAATTACACGATTAAGCTCTTACAAGCTGTAAATAATTACCATTATATTTAATTTATTTTTGCGCATCTTAAGGACCTACGATGTATACTTTTCGTAATTGAGGATTTGATCCAAACGTAAAACAAATTTTGTTTTGATTTTAAAATTTTTAATTTTCATAATAATTTATTTCAAGTTCAGAACAAATCGTCATTTTTAAAAAACTTATATTGTATGCACTGAAAATGCGTAAAAATTATAAAAATAAATGGTAAACGTTTATAGGCTACGTAATCTTGTATTCAAGACCCACTGTTTTTTTAGGCAGGTGGTGCTTTTTAGATAGCTGGACATGACGAATATCGCGCTACAAAAGCAATGTACTGGAATTTCCTGGAATATGCTGTATGGCTTAGGCAAAGCATAGGATATTACATCTAACATAGCAGTGTTTCTTGTATTTTTTCTGAGCAAGGCGTACTACTTTTCTAAACAACTAATCAAAGGTACATTTATGAATAATAGCAAAGAAGGTAACTGTACATTGTAGCTTACAGAGATAATCACAGCTGTATTCAAATTATGTCTCTTCTGTAGCACTTTCCAAAGATTTATTAAACATTAGGTTTTTTTCTATCTCTCTCATTCTTGTAGTTTTTTGTTTTTTTTTATGTCTGCCCCAGCGACCCAGTATTTGCAAGTATTTGCTGATTATGTAACATGCAGTTCTGTGTCGTGATAAAAACTTGCAATTTGGTTCAAAAAGTGAAGTTTTTCTATTATTTTCACGGCGCAAAATATACCGAAGAATTATAACAATGTAATATAAAAAATGCCCTAAATTGAGTTGTATCCCCTTAGTGACTGCTATCGTGTTCAAGGAGTAAAAATACCTTATTGGCCCTGATTTTACCCACAGCTGAGCACTAGACTTTTATTTATCTACACTGCTTGACAGACTGAAGCTTATATTCTACAATAAGGACAAAAAAAGTTTAGTGTAACATATTTTTTTTTTTTTATTTTTATATTATAGTGTAGTCACCTCATAAGAGGTATTTACACTTACTTTATTTGAGAAAAATACATAAGAGCCTTGATGAATATTACATACTTTGGAAAGTTATTGAGAATTGTATGCTTAAAACTAGTGGTTACTTTTGAAAGTAGCCTTGTTCATTACACACACACACACAAAAAGATACTTATCTATCATACTATTTTTTAAACTATTTAGTTAAAAATCAGATTCGTAAATTACAGGCTTTAGAAAAATTACAAATTTCTATGCAAGCTTTCATATTTGGGGTTGCAATCTGACTTTCAATATTGAGAGGAGGATATAAATTAATTCTTTACAATTTTTTGTACAAAAGGGATCTTTGATCATCATAAAGATTGCAATTCCAAATTACATGGTTCAGATCTTCTGAGTCGAATCCGCACTTACATTTAGGATCATTTATCATATTCTTGCGATGCAAGGATTCAGCTAGGCTGAAATGGTTTGATCGCATCCTATTGATGGTTACTATTACCTCCCTTGAAAGATTCTTACAATGGAACCATGGATGTTTATTATCGCTATAATATGAATTAAAATAAATTTTGCCTTTAGACAGTCCAGCCAATTTGTTCCTTAAATCTGTATCCACAGAAGATGCTGATTTGAACATTTCAAATAAGTCAGTGAAAGATACAAGAAGACAACTGGGAAGGACAACTGTAGCTTGTTTTGCGATGAAGTCTACATGTTCATTGCCGTATATTCCAATATTCAATGGAATTCAGACAAAATAGATGAAGTTGTTTGGATTATTATCCATGTATAGAAGATATTTTTTTTTATATCTTATTTAAATTGGTTGGTCTTGATGTTTGATTTTATTGAGTTTAAACTTAACAAAACACTGAGAGAGTCGCAAAAAGTTGTGAAGTTTTGGCCTCTAAATTCCAAAATATAGTCTAGGGCATCATTGAAAGCTGCATATTCTGCCGTAAATACAGATGTCTGTTTAACTAGGCTGTTTATTTTTTGCATGTTAGTGTAGGGGTAGAAAAAGGCATATCCCACATAGGGAGAATTTCTAACTGCTACCATCCGTGTAAATGTCAAAAGAGTTGGTCTCAAGTATAAAGTTTGATAAGTATTGGTCTGGCGTTTTCGATTTTTTAATTGAACACCCTATAGAAGTATTTATTGGAATAGAAGAGTAAACTACTGGATAGTCATAGCAGTATAAATTATAATTATTTTTAACATTAAGAGCTATTTTAGAGTTGAGAAGGGAGACAATGAATTGAGAAGCAAGTCTCGTAGAAAAATTTGTATTTGTAAGGGATACATTTATGTTGATAATGGTTTCAATTGATTCAGAGTTTAAGTTGCTTAAAATTTCGGATAAGTAGCACAAGCAAAGAAATTTAGACCGGTTTTCTATGGACGTGAGTTTTGATTCAGCCAAAAGTACGTTAGTTAGAGTACTTATTCAATATCCTAGTGCGTACCTTATGGCTAAATACTGAATCTTTTTTAGTTTGCCTTTTAGCACAAAGTTACAAGGAAAGTAAATAAAACTGCCGTAATCGATAAGAGATCGTACAAAGCTCTTATATAGTATAATTAGTGTGTCCGGGTGAGAGCCTCACCTTGTGCCTCGTAAGAAACTGATTATGTTGATAGCAGTCATACATTTTTTGCGGACGTGATTGATGAATCAAAGCATAATTTGTAATCAAAAAATATTCCAAGGAGTTTGACGCAGTGACAAGACTTGATGGTGTGGTTTCTAATTTCAATTTTTAATTGCCCTGGCGGGATATTTTTAGGACGAAGTTCTTTATGTCGCGTTACTCGGGGGGCTGGAATTTTAAAACCGACAGATTTTTTTTTTTTTAACGAAAGTGGTTTACCCGCAGTCTCTTCCTCTCAAGTTTCCCCCGTTACCCCGTCCCCCTCACCTACAGTTCCCTACACACTTCCCCTCACCCCACCATATATCTATATCTTCC
>NW_019379640.1:536208-671754 GCF_000648655.2 Copidosoma floridanum
GTTTTTTTTTTTCATATTTTATTTTATTACATTTTTTTTTCATTTTTTTCTTTATTTCTTGTTTTATTTTTTTGTTTTTTAATTTTTTTTATTCAGATGAAGAACTCTAGTTTTAGGGTAAGATATGTTTAGGTCAATGTTTTGGAGATTGCTGTCTATAGTATGTATAGCGCTTTCTAATATTGACAACATATCAAGGTGTGGATCAGAATCAAAGAAGAGAGCTATGTCGTCTGCAAACTGAGAGACGTGGACGTTTTGAGGAAGGTTTTTAACGACTGTGGTGGAATAAATAGCATACAAAAGAGGGCTGAGAACAGCACCTTGCCGGAGACCTTTATACAAAGTTCGACTGATCTCGTAGTTGTTATCTGTTTATATGAGACGTTCATAGGTGATGTGTTTGATAAACCCAACTAGTTTTCGTGAGCAACCTAAGTTAGCCAGTTTTTGAATTAAGATGTCAATATGGACATTGTCGAAAGCCGCTTTAACATCAAGAAAGGCAGCATAAACGTCACGTCCCTCGCAGGAAGCATTTTCGGTGATTAGAGTTAGGTTTAGCAGATTGTCAATACTTGAGTTTCCTTTTCGAAAACCATGCTGGCTAGTAGAAAACCAATTGTTGGTTTCTGACCACCACTGTAGTCGACTTTTGATCATTTTCTCAAAGAGTTTGCAACAACAGAAAGTAAGAGCGATTGGGCATAGGCTTTGACAATCAGATTTATTTATAAAAAAAACAAAAACATCTTTCCAAAAAGAAGAAAAGTATTCACAGTTGTACATTTTATGATAAATATCTATAAGTATCAGCTTGTGATGTATGTTAAATGTATTTTATAGGTAGTTTTTTAGGAATGTCAAAGCCTATACCATCAATACCCGGGGAGGAACAATTCCTCTTACTTTTCAGGGCAACATTAAACTCCAGGAAGGAAAAAACAGAGTCGAAAAAATCGTTAAGTTGGCACTTAGGTAACTTATTAGGGTCGGATGGGACCCAGGGAGGGCATAACTTATTCAAAGCTAATTCACGCTTGTTGTAAGGTTGTAAATTTTGATGAACTTTAGAAGATTCGATTTTTAACCATCAATTTTTTAGGGTTTTGCACCTGTTCCAAAAAAATGAAGGATTGGAGCGGAAATTCAAGTTTTCCGTGAAAGAGCGAAAAGAAATTTTTTTCTTATTTATAAGAAGCCTTTTCAGCTCAGCGCATCTTCTTTAATACAAAATCAAGTCATTCAGTTGAAGAGAAAACTGATATCTCTTAAGGTGGCTCCAGTGGCCTCAATGTTAAAATTATAAATAACCCAACCGAGGTTAATAAAATTGAATTATATTCTTTGAACTCCCATCTTTCTATTCGTGTAAAAAAAATTAAGGTTGACAATGAAAATTGTAAGAAATCATGCTTACAAAATCGTCGTTTTAAGACGGGTTCGATAGGAAATGCTAGCTTACGCGATAAACAACCTACTACTGCACTTATATAAATAACCCATAAGGTGTAAAAAACATACTATCTTGTATATATTATGACGCAGTTTTCGATGACATGAGAAAAGTGTCTTGTTATCGAACAAAGTCTTTAAATAATCAGAGATTAAGTATACAGTTGCGAGTGCAAGTCAGTTCTCAGCTGTCTGCATTCTGCAGAGTACATATATAGGTATAACTACTCTTGAACTTAGAAGCGTACCGTAACAGTTCATCAATTAGGGCACCATGAAACTTTTTTATTTTTTTATATTAACTCACTAAAGTAACAGATAAAATGTAAAATATGGCTTACAACAGTCTCAGCGATAATTTTATACCATATTTTAAAGAAAATATTGATTAATTTTTAGTCTCCCCATTTTGATACGGCACTAGGCGCTGGAGCTACCTTAAAGGCCGCTCTTTTTAATCTATGAGCACGGTCACAGTCACTATCCCACCAAGAGACGTGATTTCTGTGTGTTCGCTTTGATATTATTGATCTGAAAGAGCAGACAATGCAGTGTCCATAAGGGTGGTAAATTTACAGCTGGGAGCTAAAATTTCAAATTCTTGAGAGAGAAAAATGGGATATTTACTTTCCAGTACCTCTTCCACCATGTGCCAATTAGTGCGGACCGAACTCAGTTTAAAAGAGTTCTTATAATAGTTGTATTTTTCTATAGAGACGTTAATGAAAACCGGAAAATGATCGCTCCCCCACGTTTCATCGAAATATCCCCTATAAAAAAATATTAAATCTAAATTTGGAACAACATTATTGAAGTGAAGACCGCATAACTCACAGATTGATAAGGTGATTGTACATCGAGTTTGAGGAAGTGCGCGGGAAGTACCCGGCGAGTGCCTGGAAAGTACCCGCGAAGTGCCCAGAAAGTACCCGAGGAAGTGCCCAACAAGTAACCGGGAAGTATCCAAGGAAGTGCCCAGCATGTACCCGACTGTATTGTACTTGGCGGGGACTTTCGAGGCACTTGGCGAGTACTTCCTGGGCACTTCCCGGGTACTTTACGGATCTTCACGGGCACTTGGCGGGTACTTCCCGGGCACTTCCTCTGGTACTTCCCAGGTACTTGGCGGGTACTTTCCGGGTACTTGGCGGGCACTTGCTCAGGTACCTCCTGGGCACTTCCCGGGCACTTCCCGAGTACTTAGCGGGCACTTAGCGGGTACTTCCTGGGCACTTTCTCGGGTACTTCCCGGGCACTTCCCAGGTACTTGGCGGGCACTTGACGGGCACTTAGTGGGTACTCGGCGGGCACTTCCCGGGTAGTTCTCAGGTACTTGGTGGGTACTTCACGGGCTTTCGGTGGGTACTTCCCGGGCACTTTTTCGGGTACTTTCCGGGCACTTGGCGGGAACTTCCTCGGGTACTTTGCGGGCACTTCCCGAGTACTTAGCAGGCACTTAGCGGGTACTTCCTCGGCACTTCCTCGGGTACTTCCCGGGCACTTCCCAGGTACTTGGCGGGCACTTGACGGGCACTTAGTGGGTACTTGGCGGGCACTTCTCGGGTAGTTCTCAGGTACTTGGTGGGTACTTCACGGGCTTTTGGCGGGTACTTCCAAGGCACTTCCTCGGGTACTTCCCGGGGACTTGGCGGGAACTTCCTTGGGCACTTCCCGGGCACTTCCCGAGTACTTAGCGGGTACTTAGCGAGTACTTCCTGGGCACTTCCTCGGGTACTTCCCGGGCACTTCCCAGGTACTTGGCGGGCACTTGACGGGCACTTAGTGGGTACTTGGCGTGCACTTTCCGGGTACTTTCAGGGCACTTAGTGGGGATGAAGATTGATTAAATTTATTTACTGTATGTTGCAAACTATTTTTTATTCTCAAAGTGTCAGTTTATATTGATGGTTGAGTTTCAACTAAATAAAGATGAACATCAAACAAACATTTTATTAACGTAGATTTTTAAATTATTCTTTAATATACTGTAAAGTTTATGATTTTTTTGAATAGATGTTCTATAATTTTTGTTGAAATAATTAGATAGTATTTAGAGCATTTTCAAACGTATTATTCTAGAGTATGTAAATTTGGATGATAAATAAATAATTTTTATGAGCAATATCAACTGTTGTATACTTTTATTATTGCAATTTATGAATAAACTCGTTCTAAATCGTGTACAGACGTCATACCCGGGAACGTAAGCAAGACATACCTAACAACAATATTTTTGACCGAGAGGTTGACTATTGTTGCAAAAATACTACCGTTTAGAGTGGAAAAATCCCTACTGATATGATATTTTACTTCTATTTGAGGCAACATTACTTAAGTATAAAAGTTTAAAGATGTTTTTGTTCAACATGAGAGTGAGAAAGGCAGTAAGCGCGTGGATAAACAACTGACACTATAAGGAGCAGACAATACTTACCTTAAGGTGAAAATATTTACATCCAACCTTTAAGTTACCAGCAGTAGCTGACGCTCTTGCGTGTGCACATGGATATAGTTCTTACTGCTTACCAACTAAGCTCCAATAACAATGTGGCAACGTCGCGAGTTTATGTGGGCGCGCTATAGCTTTCCAACCCCATTTAGGGGTAGTTTGGAACGTATTTTCAATCAGCTCCCATTTAAAAGCTATTTTATCAGCTTGTGATGTATGTTAAATGTATTTTATAGGTAGTTTTTTAGGAATGTCAAAGCCTATACCATCAATACCCGGGGAGGAACAATTCCTATTACTTTTCAGGGCAACATTAAACTCCAGGAAGGAAAAAACAGAGTCGAAAAAATCGTTAAGTTGGCACTTAGGTAACTTATTAGGGTTGGATGGGACCCAGGGAGGGCATAACTTATTCAAAGCTAATTCACGCTTGTTGTAAGGTTGTAAATTTTGATNAGCTTTCCAACCCCATTTAGGGGTAGTTTGGAACGTATTTTCAATCAGCTCCCATTTAAAAGCTATTTGCCCTAAAAAATTAATTCCAACGGGGTTCGCGTCAGAAAAAATCGCTCTACACGCAGTTCTCGGGAAATGCCACCGTTACATATCATGCTGTATATATATTTTATCGACTAATTTTAGTGTATGCTTCTCAATATATCAATTTAAATTGAGAAGTTTTATCCGCGATGGAGGAATTGTCACTCAGACTACTGTCTGAATCATACATGCATTCAGAATTAAACCTTTTGATATACTTGGTAAGTCTTACTCTAAGGCTTCGATGCTCTACCTTGTTATAAACATCATTGGGAAGATTACTAAGAGATCCAAAGTCTTGAGTGTATATGCGAGCAACCTCCAAGTAGGAAGATCGAGGTTTTCCATAAAGGTCTTGGAGGAGTTGGGTCAATTTTTCAAAGTTCAGGCAGTATTTATCTTGATTGTCTTCCATTAATTCCTTGGCTGGTAGGAGTTGATTGTCAACGTCATCCGTTTAGAGAGTAATGGCCATCTGACCTTGTACTTCTGGATTTAGTGCGTGACTTTCTAAACTCTGGTCAATGATTGTATGATATTTTTTAGGGTGATTAACCTGGCTCTCATCTGACGTAGTAGATGGAGGAGGTCTTTTCACTTTTTTGATAGCAAGAGTAGTATAGTTAGGTACATACGGTTTCTGGAAGCCAGAGTCGACTGCTTCAGTTGACTCTTTTCGGGCTGGTGCATAATTTTTGAAGCTAGGTGTGGATTTAGATACTCAATTGTTACAGTTGATTGAGGCTGCTTCATTTAGAGCAGTAGTGATATCATTATCAACTTCATGTGTTAAGGTCTCTTGAGCCGATTGAGAGATGGTACTGTTGGTTTCTTTACAATGTTTGACGAGATGACCTTGAGTGCATATGGCGCAAGTCATTTTGGAGGAGGACAAATATATGTTAAACAAGATTCCTTCGTGGACTATCTGTAAACATGGAGGAATGTTTTTTTCAGAGTCAGGATGTACAAAAACTTGTCTTCTGAAACTTAGACAGTGGAAAAATTCTGGAATATTGATACCGGATTTTACATGCTGGAGGTTTGAAACAGTTTTGATGTTTAACCTTTTCAGTTCATTTTTAATCGCTGAATTTGGGATACAGAGCTGAACATTTGAAATAAATATTCTCACAGATTTAGGATTTAGAGGCCTTATTGGCAATATTGTGTTACCTACAGTAATTTTATTTTCATTTATTATCAATTCATCGACCATACTCTTTCTGCTAAGAAAGAAGCAGACTCTGCCTTGAGCAATGCGGGAGAAACCAAGAACTTTCGTTGGATCCAGAAGTTTAGCAATTGCCATAACGTAGTCTCTTATCGGATGTCTGTCAACAGAATCGACAACAATTGCTTGGTCTCTTGTGGGGTTGTGTGATCCTTGAACGATGGAGCTGAGCGGTGTGTTATTAGATACTGTAGAAGCCATTGTAGGTTAGTTTTCCTTTGCCCCTATAGTCAGAGGCCAAAAAAGGATAAAGAAAGGCTTGAAATAGCCAAAGTCACTCGATTCTAAGGTATAAGCAGTAAAAAAAAACTTATTTTGATCAACACTACACATGTTTTGACAGATAGATTTCACAGAGTCGAATAAAAATAGCAGAGCTCGCGTAACTCGTGTCACTTCATCCACCACCCAATATATATCTATCTGTAACATATTTATTATTGTCTTAAATTACAGAAATAACATTCTGTTTAAAAGTAATAATTTAAATGAACAATATGTTGTTCTACAAATAAGTGTGTCCATTATTTTATAGATTTTGATTTTCTGTCCCATTTGCTTTGCACAGCAATTTAAAACAACGCCACCAGTAGGAGAAAAGATGTTGATGCAATAACTAATAAGAATACATAACATCTGATAGAAAATTATAGGGTACAAGGGTTTATTTTAACAATAGTAGATATTTAACCAATATAATAAGTTTTTTCAGTCACAAGTAGCAAATTTATATCAAACAATACTTTTTTTTATTTCATGAAAAAAAAGTAAAATCTAGTATAAATGGGTATAATGTATTAATGAGCATAATGAATATTATTTCCTGATGTGCTGATGTTAAAGTACACCAAAATAGAAATAATATTCGAGAGATATCACGATAAATACTCGTGAAACACAAGCATGTAAGTCGGTTTATTCAATTCGGTACAAGTAAAGTCTCAAGTAAAAGAATACTATGTAGTCGAGACAAGACCTAGAAGAGAAAAAAACGGTGATGCCGTGTTGATTCGTTATAAAGACGACTCACTTCAGACGCGCCCACCGCTCGGAGGGCACCACACACCCTACTCCCGCTAGAGACCTTTTCAAAATGCAGGATGGGCGATTGGTTAGTGACACCGGGCAATTTAAATACCGGCCAAGACAGTGGTCCGGACGAGGTTCAAACATCCCGCTCACCTTATTCCTGGAACAAAACAGTAGACCCGCCCCACGTACGCGTGTCATCTGGAGCACTGTGGATAGGTGATAAAGGATGCCCACTCGTGGTCTCGACCGGCAGGAGTGCGAGCTTTGTGACTGGCCGGAGGTACTCGCCAGTGTAGGTTCCGATGACGGCGGCTCAAACTAGCTCGTCGTGGCCGGGTGCACATGGAGGATCCGTCCGAAAGGCCAGTGGCCGACCACCAAAAGGAGAGTAGGATCGAGGACAGCTACGACGTCTCCAACAGCGAAATTTCGGCGTGGCGTGGCCCAAAACTAAGCTCGAAGGCTGCGCACAAGCTCCCAATAGGCAAACCTGTCGGGGTACTGCTCTACAGGAAAGGCCTCGATGATAGAGTTTAGAGGGGCTCCAGTAATGAAATGGCCAGGCGTGAGCACTTTGAGGTCATCGGCTTCTCCAGAGAGTGGGACCAAGGGTCAACTATTGAGCACTATTTCGATGCTAACTGACATGGTTGAGAGCTCCTCGTAAGTGAGGTGTCAGCTGCCAATGACACGTCGGAGGTGTCCCTTGACAGACTTAACGCCGGTCTCCCAGATACCACCAAAGTGAGAAGCTCCAGGCGGAATGAAGCGCCAATCGATGCCTTGGTTAGCCAGGGTCCCAGCGATGAGCTCGCCCTCCAGCTCGACTTGCTGGAGTGCTTCCCGGAGTTCGTGGTCAGCTCGACGAAAACAGGTGGCATTGTCGCTCCATAGCTCGGTCGGACGGCCTCGGTGACTAGAGAAGCGCGTGAAAGCAGCCAAGAACGAGGCAGCAGAGAGATTTCCAACCAGCTCGAGGTGCACGGCCTTCGTGGTCAAGCACACAAAGAGGGCGATGTACCCCTCTGAAGTGCGGATTCCTCGTCCTCTGGTGGCGAGTATGTCAAAGGGGCCTGCATAGTCAACCCCAGTACGACCGAAGGTGCGAAAGAGTGTGATCCTGGACCGAGGAAGGGAGGCTATCTGTTGAGACGCAGGCCGTGCTCGCAAGCGAGCGCAAAGGAGACAACTCCGCAAAAAAAGTCTTGATTCGACGGGTACCGCCAATGATTTAAGCGCGTCTTTCAACGTAAGCACTGGTGACCCTGAAACCTCCATGCAACGCGCGAGAATGCGCCCAGGACAAGACGAGGCGAGATAGGGTGCCGGAGCCGTGGATGATCAGAGGATGCTGCTCGTCGTAGGTCAGCGAAGAGTGCTGAATCCACCCGTCGACCTGGAGGACTCTATCAGTGTGGATAAACGCAGCAACGGAAGCTAGTGGATGATTCTTCGGTAGAGGACGCCCGAGTCGAAGGAGCGAAAGCTCCCTTGTGAAGGCACGCTCTTGGCTTAGACGAACACAGGTTAGGAACGCATCTATCAGCTTGATCGTGGTCCAGAAGAATGTCACTGGCCGGTTACGTGTCCGACCGAGGCGAGCACGAACCCACCGACGCAAACGAGCAAGAACTCGGAGCAAGGTGCCAAGGTCGGAGAATCGATCGAGCAGATGGATTTCAGGCCGCTGGACGACGCAGCAGGTTACAGGCGTCGGTGGCCGTGTAACCAAATCCTCGTGCGGCCAACACTCCGGGCCATTCGACAGCCATGCTGGACCATGCCACCACGAGCTCTGTAGATGAAGTTGGCTGGCATCAGCGCCACGGGACTCGACATCGGCTGGATTTGATGAGGTTGGCACGTAGCGCCAGATGTTAGACGGTAGTAGCTCCTGGATATGGGCAACATAGTTGTCGACCAAGGCATTTCCTGTGGGCTCCATGGAACGAAGCCAGCGCAGGACAATTTGGGAATCAGTCCACGCACGGCAGTTTTCGATAGGGAGTCCGAGCTTCGTTGATGTCAATTGAAGCAGCTTGGCTGCGAGTAGTGCGGCCCGGAGCTCAAGACGAGGTATCGTCATCCGATGGAGGGGCAAAGAAGATGGCTTTAGAGATCGTATTAGAACGAGCTTGGTTTTAGCCAAAAGAATGTGGCAGCGCACTAAGCCTGTAGAGTCGGTAAGTCAAGAAAAAGTTACAGCTGCATGGCGTGGCGGCTTGCATCGGAGAAGGCGTGGAGCTGCAGATCCAAATCGGGCGACCATCCAATCCATCATGGGATAGCAAACCCATGGATCGCCTGAAGCTCGGAGGTGAAAGCTGACCACCGGCGGGCCATTGACGGTGGCACGACCTCATCCCAGTCGAGTCCAGCGCGCCATAAATCCTAGAGCAGAAACTTGGCGTTCAGGATGGTAGGATCCAGCCAGCCACACGGATCAAAAAGCCGTGCCAAAGCGGCGAGAATTTTCCGCTTCGTGTCTTGAGCCTGAACTCGGGGAGGAGTAAGACGGAAATGGTCTGAGGCTGGATCCCAGCTAATACTGAGTTCACTCACAAAACCATCAATGGCTAGCTCTTGCCAAGTGGAGCGAAGGCGCTCTTCTTCTGGGAGATCGTCTAAAAGCTCAGGCACGTTCGCTACCCATTTCCTCAACGGAAACCCTCCAGCTTGCTACGGGCAGATAAGCTGGTTTCGAAGTTCACGTGCAGCATCGAGGTTGTCAGCGCCGGATAGGATGTCATCTGCATAGCGATCACGTATAGCAGCAGTTGCAGCTCCAGGCTACCTGTGGCCTTCATCCTCGCACAACTGCTGGATGACCCGCAGTGACAAGTAAGGCGAGCAAGAAACGCCGTAAGTGACTGTGAGCAGCTGATAGTGTGTAGGCGGAATGCTTGGGTCTGGGCTCCACACAATGAGTTGCAGGTCAACGTCCTGAGGGTTAACTTGAATTTGGCGAAACATCATCCGGGCGTCGGTGAAGAACGCGAAGCGATGTTGGCTGCCTGGGCCCGGTGTACAGGGCATCGTTGAGACTGTAGCCACTCGAGGTCGCGTGCGAGGCATTAAAGACGACGCGCAGCTTTGATCCTTGATCCCCGCGCTGCCAGATGCCATGGTGTGGGATGTTATATACGGAACGAATCGGCGTGGAGACCAAAGCATCGGACAATGGCCTCATATGGCCCAGCGCGACGTACTCGTCCATGAATTGAGAGTACTCGATGGCCTTATTTTGGTTCCGATGAAGGTGAGCTTGCAGGGACCTCAAGGATGCTCGGGTGCTCTGTAGACTGCCGCCGAGGAGATGGAGGGCGTCCTGCTTCGAGGAAAGCCTCACTATGTAGCGACCATTCTCGTCGCGCCGATGGTCGGAGAAAGTCCGATCGCATTCGATGTCAGCGGGCGTCTGACTGCTTGCCTGTCTGAGGTCCTAGAGCTCCCAAAAGCGTTGTAGTAGGGAGACAAGTTCCCGATGCCAGGCTGGGGCAGCTTCGTCCGGTTCATTCAATTCGGTACAAGTAGAGTCTCAAGTGAAAGAACACTATGTAGATGAGACAAAACCTAGAAGAGAAAAAAAAAACGGTGATGCAGTGTTGACTCGTTCAAGACGACTCACTCCAGACGCGCCCACCGTTCGGAGGGCGCCACACACGCTGCTCTCGCTAGAGACCTCTCCAAAATGCAGGACGGGCGATTGGTTAGTGACACCGGGCAATTCAAATACCGGCCAAGACAGTGGTCCGGACGGGCGTTAAACAGAACTATAAAATAGGTATTTTCAACTTATAAGAATATTCAACACGTACAAAAGTTACATCAGTCGTTGAATATACATTATTGTTGAAATAAACGCTTTTAACGATCATTGTCTATGAAATTCTATGTTTTATTGTTAGTTAATATCGATAAGTCTTCCTCTGCTGGTGGCATTGTGTTAAATTGCTACACGAAGCGAATAATCACTGATACTGCTGTACTTAGCTATATCAAAATTATAGTAACCCGAGCCACAAGATACACTGTGATTAGCTATTATAAAATTAAAGGTTTTTTAAATCATGAGACAACTATTCTTTACTTTTTTTATGATTTCTTAGTCTCCTTCAAATTGTTAAATTATATTGAGTTAAGTTCACATGATTTGCGATACTTATTGTCTATTTTCTGATGAGCATGTTACGTTAGTATCAAATGACAGTACAACAACAAGAAGGACGGATAAGTAAAGTTCGTTGCTCATTTGCGGGTAAAAGACTGAGCATGTCTAGACATAAAAAGCTGGAGAGAAAGCCTGGGCAAGCCGACACTTTTCGTAAACAATGAAAAAGGAATAATACATAGACAGGAAATTGTTTCTAAAGAGAGACAAAATTACAGAAAAGTGACTTTAGAGAGAGATTTATAGTATTCACGCATATTATTAAAAATATTATATTGTTAATAATTATATATTTATCGCACACGTAAGGTCGCAAGGACCCTTTTATATAGCGCTAAGAGAGCTTTGTTACCTAAAGTATGAGAATTCGTCAGTTTAAAACTAAACACGCTGCAGCACAAGTATTAATGCAATTCAACCGTCATTTCCAAGTCAGCTCACCACACTCTAGAAAACCACTCACCCTTGTCACTTCCATTAGCCACTTATCATGGAACACCAGGAATATAGGTCTAGAATATGGCCCATTAAACTAATCACAGTTCTCGCGGTGGATGATCACGCTGCCAAGCGCGTCACGCCTTGAACCTTCACTTCAAGGTCATACTTTAAGACTCTACTCTTTTCATTTAAGTTAGGTACAATTTTCACGATAGAACGTCTATCAGAGTCCAATGCACACACGCACTCATACTATCTTGCAGTGTAAGGCTTACTTAAATCGCAGATAACTGTACTTCCTTGCAGAGAATTTGCGTTGATCGATCTTGAAAAAGGCGTGCATTACCCACTAAAATTTTCTAATCTTCTAAACTACGCCAAAATACTACTGGACTAATTCTCTAGCTACGCTTGCCAGAATCACTTCGCCTAAAACTTTTGACCTTACCTCAGAAATTTGAGTATGTAGGTCTAATTTTCCAAAGGTATTTTGATCCAATACTCTTACACCAATAAAAGTTACTAGGATTATTTGAAACAAATATTCCTTAAAATTGTTGAGGAGCGCGCAGTGGCTCAGTCGGCTAGGTCGTGGGTCGGCATGCGGGAGACCGTGGTTCGATTCCCGGTCAGTGCGACTTTTCAGGCAAGTCTCTCTGTGATTTTTAACATGTGCTTTTTCATCACGCAATGCTTCTCAAGGAGGGTTTTTAGGGCTACCTTCTCGTAGCAAAATTGCCTAATTTCCCCCTTCCCTTCCCCTCCCAGTAATGGGAGGCCTCCCATTCCTTTCCTTGCCCCTTTCCCAAATGCTAAGTGCCCATAGTAGTGCCCTTATTAAAGGAGCCGGACGTAGAGTACTATAATATAGAAAAAAAATTGTTGAGAAACCGATCTCCTTGAAAGATACGATAAAGAATGCATCTGGTGACCCACGCTGATTAAACTTTGATTTAGGTTTTCTAATAAGCATTTTTATACTGCGATTTATATGATAGATTTTAATACATACACGATAAAAAAGAAGAGTATAGGTACATGGATGCTCTAATATATTTACAAATCTTGTGGTAGCGAACAATCCTTATCCTATACTTGAAACCTAACAACGGCAATCCCACGTGATCTTCAAAAACGTGATTGTTTTTTGTATTTTTGAAACCTAAACTAATATTAGACAATTATATGCGTTACTAAATAGCTTACAAACAGTAGAAAAGCACAAATAGGTAACAGTTGCTTTTTAAAAAACTGTGTAACAAGCTTACTATCATCGTTCAACTGGCTCAATGACATAGCTTCGAAAGGTCTTTCGCAACTGTGTTAACTTCTGTATTAAATAGATAATTCATTTTTTAAACCTATTACCATACACATATGCTATTTTTATTGCTTTGTTATTCATTTGAGTATAACTTAATAACCCTTTGTTTATCTATTTCTCAACAGTGCCACCAAAAAAAGAGGTAACACTTAAGCGAAAGTGTTCAGTATGGCAAGACAAGTTAGCCATACCTGTAAAACGGGCTAGAACTTGTAATACAAAGCAAGAGATATTGCAGATTGAGGGTACGTAAATTCTAGTTTTTTTTGCACATTTTGAACCATATCTATAAAAATCGATAAAAATCTAGTACTCCCCAGATAATGATAATTCACATTTTGTAGATCCAGTAGCTAAGGCGATCCGCCGACAAGGGAGCACCAGTGGTGCTACCCTTACATGTGGCCAAGGGGACACTGGCCAGCTGGGACTAGGAGAGGAAGTCTTAGAAAAAACAAGATTCACGGAAGTCTCGAAATTAAAAGATGTTATTTCCGTAGCTGGTGGAGGAATGCACAACATAATCCTCACCAATGATGGTTGCGTTGCAACCTTTGGCTGTAACGACGAGGGGGCATTGGGAAGAGACATTACAGAGTGTGGAGAAGCTACCCCAGGATTTGTAGAGTTGCCTGGGCGGGCTATACAAGTAACCGCGGGTGATTCACACAGTGCCGCTCTTCTTGAAGATGGGAGGGTTTATTGTTGGGGAGCATTTCGGGTAAGCGAAAGCTTGTTAATTTATGATGAAAAAAACTAAGAATTAATCATTCAGGTAGCAGTAATAAGCATTCTAATAAATTGTCACATGATTTCACTTTGTAGGATTCACACGGAACTTTAGGATTAATCAATAGAAAAAAAGAAGAGACTCCAATTGAAATTCTACATAACACAAAATTTTTGAAAATAGCGTCTGGGTCAGATCATATTGTTCTCCTGGATATCACTGGGACAGTATTTACGTTTGGATGTGCCGAGCAGGGCCAGCTCGGCAGAGTTTCGGTAAGAAAACTAGACCGACATAGTAGACGGGGAAAGGACCAACTTCTCACCCCAGAGAAAGTCTACTTTCACATAAAAAAAAATATCATTATTAGAAATATTTGGGCTGGTAGCTTTTCCACGTTCGCTGAAGCAGGGAATGGTGACCTGTATGTTAGTGGGCTTAACAACTATAATCAGATCGGTATGTTAGTTTTTATAAGAAAAGTTTTAAAATAAATGTTTGACCTAATTCGAATAACTTATTTTTCATTTAATTTTAGGTCTTAAAGGATGTGATAAAACCTTACATCCGAAGGTTTCGCACACATTCAGCAGACACAGATGGATGCAAATTAGCTCAGGTCAGCATCACACAGTTGCTGTGAACGATCAAGGACAAGTTTATACAATCGGGCGTAAGGAATACGGAAGATTAGGCCTTGGAAGCCTATGCGAGGATGCTCAGGAGCTGATTCCAGTGCCCAAGCTGGAAAACTTAAAGTGTATTGACGTGGCAGCTGGTACTGCACAGTCGTTTGCCGTCACAAATACTGGTAAGTCTCATTATAGTATGCGAAATAAAAATTAATGTCTACAACATACGATAGCGAATTAATCTTGACAATTTTTTCAGGAACACTCTATGCCTGGGGCATGGGCTCGGAAGGTCAGTTAGGAACTGGTAAAGAGGAAGATATATACGAGCCTGAATTAATTAATTCAAAACACGTCAAAGATGCATTTGTCCTCCAGGTATCTGGAGGAGGGCAGCACACGATTATTTTAGTAAAAAAACCACATTCTTCGTTAATATAATGGTGATACCTGAAGGACCAGTACATCTTATTGATGAGAATTGGCTTATAAATACTTTGGTCTTCGTCTACATTCTTTGGATCATTTATTCGTCTACATTCTTCGGATGATTTATTTAAGTTAATTAATTAATTAATTTAGTTGATAAAATTTAAGCTGTACTACATCAATAGTAGTATAAAAATTTTTCATAACAGTAATTTATTTTCAATATTATTTTTAAGCAAATAAACTAAAGTAATATTTTTAAAAAGTTCAAGCTAGAAAGTTATGGGATAAGGGGTGGAAAGGTAGTAGTGGTAAATTGGAATTAAATTATATTAAAACATGTAGAAATATCAAAAACATAAATAATTTCATCAACAACTAAAAATTGAGGAATTTTTTTTTTTATGTGCCAATATATTAGTTTTTCGGCCCTTTCTCAAAGTTAAAGTTTTAAGTAATTGTAACTTTATTTTGAAAATAATTGCATTTAATAAACAAAACAGTTCTTCTTTTTATTTTACAAATAAAAAAGTTTTTTTTTTCGTGGCAGAGCATTGAGGTAGAGTTGACTTTTTAATTTGTTGCAACGGACAGATGCGTGTGATATTTCGCTGGAATAAGTAGTATAAGTACAGCATTGGTCAGGCGTACATAATTTTTTTAGTTTCATCATTGAAGTGCTCTAATGAATTAAATACTCGGTGGTTTTGAATGTATTTATAAAAAACATAGAATATATTTTACCAAGATCAATTATCATGATGCAAAGAGCGTTTGGCCATAGTTGTAAATATCTTGTATTAGAAATAATTATGTTAAAAAAAAGTTTCATCATTATTATTCAGAAAACTTTTTTGGTAAACTGTACATGTAAGGGTGATGTAAAACAGTCGACGGTAGTATTTTAAAAGAGATTTTGGAGTAACAATTCTTGTTGGCAAAAATCTAAATGTGTTTTACAATATATGCATACATTTACTAAAACGAGATGAGCCTTGGTAGGTTCGAATGGCTTCTCATATTAAATTCTACTCCAACACTTGTATCCGTACTAAATTGCATTGTATGCTTTTATTCTTACGTATTTGGAAGTGTAGTACATTTAAAAAATTTTTTTTTTTTTTTTTTTTTTCTTTTAAATTGATGAGTCTTGGTGATAACCACAAAAAGATATGTTTGTTGCAACAATCGCAGCACCACATTTTATATATTTCAATTCGATATGAGCACTTACGTACCTCTTGGAATCCGAGAAAGTGGCTAGACTACTCTTGAGCCGGCGTGGAATGTAGGAACTGTCTAACCAGTCGTCCTCGTCGTAACCTGGATAGCTGCTCAGAGGATAGTGGTAGCGCGTGAAGGCCACCTGCCGGGGGTAGGTCGAGTAGGGTGGTTGATACACAACGGGGGGCATCATCATTGCGCGAGCCGAGAGGGTTGACGGGGCTGGCACGCGCTTGTGGTAGGGGTAGGGGTAGGGCGCGTCGAAGAGGTTCTCCTCGCTCGGGGCACTGCGGACGCAAGCCGAGAGGATGGAAGCCTTGGCAGATGCGCTGCAGGGTGAGGGTCCGCGGCTCGTTAGGCAGCCGAATATACCACTGCCCGACTTGTCCACGGCGTCCAGCTGGCGGCTGGTTATGCAGTACTGCTCTTTGATGTCCTCGCGAGAGTAAAGCGGCGTTGTACCGCGCTGCAGCGACGATGTATCGTGGAGGTCCACCTGAGTCGACACGTCCACCTGTGGATCATCATATTGGGGAATCGGACATTTTTCTTTATTAAAATTTTTTTTTTTTTTTAATTGCATAAGTATATTACTTTTAACATAAACAATCGTCATAACTTATTTTCTGTTCTAACAAAGTATTATGACCAATAGTAGGTTGTAAGGCACTTTGCAAGTTATCTAAATTATGTAGAATCAATAAAATTAAATGTAAATACTGCCAAGAATCGAGCAGACGTAATTAACTTTCAAAACAATCAAATTTATTTTTCTTGTGTATAAATCATTAGAAATTACAAACTTAATTAGAATGGATTTTTTTTTTACCATCTTCACAATTAGAGTATTAAAAGTTTGAACAAAAAGTAAAACAGAAAATTTCTATGTTTGAAGAAAGAAATCATGTATCTATCTATACGTAAAAACTAATAAAATATTAGTTTCGACAAACATCTCGTTTACTTTGTTAAATATTAAAATTAGTCTGAACTGTTCATTAACGTAATGCGTAATCAATTTAATAACAAAAAAAAGTAACATCTTTATTTTGATTTTTAAAAAGCTACTACCTTGAGTTTGAGTATGAAAAAGTATCATATCGATTTAATTTTTTTAGTCAAGGTTTGAGAAAAATAGCAGTGGCTTTATACTCTACTCTCCATATCTTTAAATGCACGAGCATAAAATTTTTAAACGTGTGTTATACAAATATTTCAGTATTCATAAACTTTTGGTTCAATGCAATGTAATCAGAATTACAGTAAAAAAAAAACCATCATTTTCATGTATAAAAGGAGCATTAATAAGAAAATAAGAAATCGTCTTTTCTTTATAAAGCTTTTTTTTTTAAAGTTAAAAATTGGTTACAAAAAGGTACGTGTAATGAAAATATTAAACAAAAAAATATCTAACTCGACCCTTATGAGTCGTATAAGTGTGGATATTAAGTCAAGTGCATTAAGGAGTACTTACTGCATTGTACTGTACTTGGATTCCTAGTCATTGTTTCTAGTAACTTTTGCACAAGTAGTTATGTATGCTAAATGCCTATTATTTAATAATGTATCGTATTTGAAGTTTGTCGTAATTGAAAAATAGAACCTATTAGAGTACATAATAAATGAAAAACTTATCACGTCAATCATGCGAATCATCCCTATGTGCACCAACGCAATGGACATGTTAGGTATGAAAAGAGTTAATAACAGAAATCCCGGGGGAAATGTTATTTCAGTCAAAGGTACGAGAATAAAAAGATGAGCACGTGAGTTTATGAGCATGGGATATTACAGAATGACATTCGCGTAGATAAATATGTTTGATTGACGTAATGTATTAAAATAACTACGATACAGAAGTGAAAAAAAATATCAACGTGATATTTATGTTAGACACGGTGTGCTCTCACTCTGATAGTTATACATGTAGTAATCGATGACAGCTTAAGCTCTAATTTCAGGAAAAATTTAACTTCTGCCGGGGTGATTTATCAAAAGAAATTTTTTTCTGAATTATAATTTCTCCTGAGAATTATTTGTGGATTATGTATTTATGTATGTGAATCTTAAAAGAGGACTCGTGCAGTGGATTAATTAAAAACGTCGACGTAGAATATATCGAACAATAAAACTAGGACTCAAACTAATTAAAGTTGAAATCACTACAGCTATACCAAATTAAAATTTAAACAATGCATCCAAAGAAAAAAATGACAAGAACAACATTATAGGTTAAAGGGATAAAGCATAAATGATTATTTTCATTTCCAATTTTAAACATCAACAAACCCCAGCAGGTGCTGCAAACACCATATACATGTTTACACGCCATCAATTATGCGTGACCACGACAGAAAAGGAGAACATGGGATGAACAAACGAGAACACACGACTAAGCATCATAAAGCTTGTATGGGTAATTCCAGCTCAGCTGACGCAAAATGACTTGGATAATGGTTTTAAAAAAAGTTGGTTGAAAACAGTGTTTTTCATGGTTTATTTATGATGAATACCTTTCACTAAAAGTATTTTAAGCGACTTCATTACAATATCATTTAGTCAAAAAGGAGAACATTTTTTATGAGGAAGTTTTAGTCAATCATTGGATAAATTACGTCTATATTTCTGGTAAGTATAGGTTATCTGTTCGTATAGTTGGAGTATGATTTGCTGGTTCAAATAAAAGTAAGAAATAAACTTTATCGGTTTAAAATTTTGTTCAATGAAGGTCTACCAATCAAAAGTTACTGAGGTTGGAAGAATAATTATGAAATCAAATTAAAAATGAGATATTTGCTGAAAATACATTATATTATTGTAAATCGTTATAACTCCTAAACGGTGGTATTAAAGGGTACAAAACTTTTTTTTAATCGATGAAGCTTGATCCTCAGCTTTTACTTAAGCTACTTTAGAACCTTTTAAAGTAGTGTACCACTTTGCTACTAATATTAAAAGTAGCACTACCATCACTGGATGACGGGAAAAAAGGCTTTTTTATACAAATGGTGAGACACATGTCTAATATTTTAGCCCAACAGAGGTGAAAAAAAGTTTGGTGGTAATCCCTTGCCATAAAGCGTGAAAAATAGATACTTTTACTGTTGATACGAAGGGAAAGGACATTTCAAGCTTCGAAAAGCTTTTACAGCTCGTAGGCATGAGGAAGATTTTAAAAATTTATTCAAGAAAACGCACATATTTCCTATCTTCAAAAATAATACGAGTTGCGGGATGAACGTGGACGGAAAAGATGGATACTTTTATCCACTTAAAATTTGAAAGTTCATGCCCTTGGTAACGTGAGAGTTTTAAACATAGATTAAAAACATAGCAGCTGATTGTTCGCTTATATAACATAGTTTAAAAACTTATCATTGTACGTAACTTATTTGTAAGGCTTAGAACTCGATTCAATTTTGTTTTCGGGCCAAATTGTTTGCGAATTTTTTGGATTGTTAATAGAGGAATTTTTTTGCAATATTGGTGGCAAAAAATCGACAACAACCCAAAGTTGTTGACCTGTATCCACAGTTGGAGCATATGATAAAAGACAATGTGACCTTTTTTTTTTTAATAGTTGTTTTATGTTTTCAATGATTGGAGCAAAAAGAGTGCAACTTTTTTCATAAAAATCCTGACCTTCACATTAATGCCCTTCGCCCCAGTACGAGCATAAGAGCTGAGGGAGTCGATTTAGTCAGTTACACGGAATCACCCATACACAGGCAGGCACATCTCCGTGCCCGAGCTTTAATTGAATACTCATGCGTGCTGTGTGTCATTGTTATGCTTCGGGAGTGGGCGGGGACAAAGAACACACGTATGATAGCTGGGACGCGTATACCCACACAGTTGCGCATTTTTACAGCTGTAAGTAGAAATCTCTTAATTGGGTCAGCCGCATATAGAACCCATCACGGTGTGTGTATACATATATGTATGAACATGCGTGCTCTCTATAAGGATAAGCTGGGACTGTCATCTGTTGGATGTGCCAGAGAGCGTGGATTGTGGGGCACAGAAGTGAATTGTTTTGGGTGGATTGGACTTTATGATTATTAACTTTTTCAAACCACACATAGTACAGACTGAAAAAAAGTACTGAAACCCTGACGATTATCAAAAATTATGTCACGATTGTTCTCCGCCACGTAAAGAAAAATTTTTTTGCACACACACACCACGTGCATACGTATTTTGCAGTTTGGAGCTAATAACTACACTTCGACTGTCCAACACTAAATTCAGATGCACCCATCTCCTTTAGGCACTTTTGTCCCCCCAAACCCCCATGGGCCTGTCCATGAAAAACAACAAATGCCATTGTTACCATCACTTCAATGGCATTTTCTTATGTTCGCCCGTATAATGCCATACTGATTTCTATGATTTTCAATTTAAGGAAATAAAAAGAGGGCTTAACCTTATCGCGAGCTATTCTTCCAGGATGGATGGACGAGGCTTGGAGGTGCGCATGAATGGAAAAGTGGGTTATGCGTGCAGGAGGGCGAGGGATAAGATTGCATGTACATATACGTATCAAGCCGAGAGGTACGTGCCAGGAGGATGCGCGCGCTCCCAAAAAGAGAGATGAGGATAAATACACGCAGACAATAACAGGATGCTAGGATTCACTGACCTGCATGTGATGCTGCTGCTGCTGCTGGGGCAAGGTGGGCGTTTTTGTCCTTGGCTGTTGTTGGTGTTGTTGCAGCTGGTACGTGGCACCGGGCAGACTGCGTGGGTCCATCTGCAGCTCGGCTGGCCTTATGCTGCCAGCCCCTATTCCTCCGGTGGGCATGCCGGCTCGGGTCACCTTGGGCAGTGCCAGTCTGGCCTCAGCCATGCGCCTATCGATCCCGGAGAATCCTCCACCCCTGGCCCCCCAGCGCACGCCGCAGCTGGCCCGCCAATTTTCTCACTTCCACTTCGACTTCATGGACCTTCCTCCTCCCTGCTGAAACTGCCACCCGAAGCCGTCACCACAGCTCCGTTCTATACGCCACTACTGGGGCTTTGCGTCTCGAAACTCACTGCACGCGCGCACGTAAACACACTCGCGACCCGTCTGCCTAGCGCTAAGAGGCTGTGGACGCACCAGCTCGGGCTGGCAGAACGGCACGCGGCCTCAAGTGCCAGCGTCGTCTGAAGAAGCTGGTCGTCCTGGCCGACAGTTCGGAGCTGCGCCGAGACCGCGTGCGTGTGTGGGCGCGCCTGCGTCCCAATGCGAGCGTCGTCGATGGATCAGGGGTTATCGGTGCGTGGTAGGAAACCAGGGGTCGGTAAGAGATGCTGCGTGTCTCATGGACCTTAGCGGCTGGAGATATGGTCGTGCTGGTCCATCGATCGGTCCACCGGTGGTTGAGCGAGTCAAGGTGTGCCGCTCTCTCTCGGCGCTGGAGGGATGGATCCGCGATTGTTTACGCCGGTCGTTTTTATGCGTACGTCGAACATGTTTGGGGCACGGACCTCGGTATTGATCGTCCTGTTCCTCCTCGTGTCCAATTGACGGATAGCTGAGTTGGTTCGTTCTTGATTAACAAAATGACATTATCCCGGGAATAATTCAGTTCCTCGGGAATGGTTGATGTAATGAAACGATGTCTCTGCACGGGTCTCCGGGATGTGGGTCGCGATCATTTATTAGGGCGACGGTGAATAATTGAGCCCCCATTGTGGACGGAGGAGTCGGACGGCTAAGATTTAAGGGCAGGCGCGTTTTGCTATTGTTGTCGATTTTTTGTTTTGTTATTACCCACCCACACATGTCTCTGTAACAATGTCACCACGTGATTTGTGAGGAGTCACAACTCGCAAATATTACTCGTACGTTCCCTACTCTCTATATTATTATCATCTTCTCTGCCAAACACTCCAATAACTTCTCTTGCGAATAACATAACGAAGTTTCGTAATTGACTTGAGAGGAATTTGTAAGCGTCACACCTGGCCTCTGCATTTTGAGTTTCTGCTCTTGCAACTGTGGATAATAACAGCGCTAGCAATTATATAGAAAATAAAGGAAGCATAATGACTGTACTGACAATTTCCGATGACGAGAACAACCTCTTTATCCTATTCCAGTATCATCCAAGGAATCATAAATTTTGGTGACTCCCTTTTATTTATTTTTTCCTTTCTTAAAGAGTAGCTCTGAAAAATAATTTTCTCAATCTGTTTTCAATCTCGAATGCTAAGGACTGTCTCAAATCATTAATTTCTTTTTTTTTTTACCGCTGAGTGGGTTACACGATTCATAGGGTTTTTTGATGATGTTATCAATGTTCGATAAATCGCGACGTTGATCGATTTGTCGTAGCTTCACAGTAGAGGTGGGAAGGGTTTTTCTTTTTTTCCCCGCACGTCTTTGTCGATGAACGGGTTTTATCGACTCAGCTGGTCTTCAGTTGCGACGCGCCAGAAAAGCTAAAGAAGAAATCGTTCTCTCTAAGGTTGTTTTATTGTCGTTCACTTGTTGGAGTGCACTATTTATGTCTCAAAATTTTAGATAATGTAACAGCAGTAAAAATCGTTGGAAATTATTAGTTTGTATTATGCTGCTATTTGATATAAACATATGTAAAGTAAATACACTTGCATACCACCATTATATTGCGTAGTCTAAAATTATGTTGACGAACCAAATCCAGTGCACGAAGCTGTTTTGTACGTAATGGAAGACATAACAATTCATGCTTCTTGAGATTAAGCAATACCTTATTCAAGCTTCTAAATTAGTAAGAGTTGTCATAATTAGCATACATTGGTAGAGGTTTGTATAAGTACGATTGTTTACTTATTTTCAATAATTACAAAAAATCTGCTTCATCACTTAATAAAATTAATGCATGAAACTTGTTTTTAAACTATTTCAATCAAGATGCAGTAGTTTTATCCTCTTCAAGGATCGTCATTATTAACTGCAAAAATAATAATTGTATGAATGATCTCAGTTCTTAAAATACTTCAAATTACAAACCTCACGATTTTTTTCTTGAGAACGTATTTATTAAATCATAGAAATGTTTTTGAATTAGAAAATATTTGCCATATTTCATTTAAACAACGTTAGAACTAAAATTTGCAGATAATTTCTCAAGTATTTAGAAAATTCTTTAAAAAATGTAGCAACAAATCTTCGATCGTTTAGAAGCACTGTACACATAGACAGCTGCAAAAAGATGTTTATTAGATACATATTAAGTTAGCATATTACGACGTGTTTCTAGAGAATAAAATTATATTTTCCTTTTTAAAGTACGCAAAAAAATGGGAAAAATATTTCTTATAGTTGTGTGAGATAGATAGAAATTTTCACTTTAAAAACGTGACGAAAAACATCAAATTTCCACACGTACGATATTAGAAGTTCTACGCACAACTTAATATTATTTCAGCATATTATGTTAAATATGTTAAGTTCAGAGACTAAGTAGAGACACATTTAAGGATAAAAAAAAATTAAAAATAAAATAAAAACAAAGAGTTTCTTCCAGGCAATTCGACATTAGGAAATACAGTAATTTCTAATGTAGTTTCTAGAAATATTGATTTGTGGATTTAGTGTTAAAAAACTGTTCATGAATACGCATAGTTACATGTGAGACCATAAAGACCCAGTAAATAAAACATCTATGGAAGTGAGTACGAGAAATCTGCCATAGAAATATTCCCTGAGTTTTTTCTTGACATCCAAGTCATATTTTTTAGGCTTGGATATGAGGTAAAACCAAACAAAGATTAACAATTCAGTTCCTTGTATCATATTTATTGTTAACCAAAAATACAACATTTTTTGATATTCTTATTTTTAATTTAACAGTTACGGTACGGTTGTAAGAAACTACTTTATCAGTTTCATTTGACAAAAATACCTATCACTTTTTTTTTGCTGAAAACTGGTATACGAGATTTATAGAACTGAAAAAATCNAAAAAAAAAAAATAAAAAATAAAAAAGTAAACATAAAAATGTTAATTGATTTTCATGTCTGTTTTGAATTGGACTGTCAATTAGAAATAGCAATATACATGTGGTTTTTGATACATGCAAATCGAAGAATTCTGATTGAAATCTTACAATTCGTACATGTTTTTTTTCGTTATGGCGTAATTATATAATAATTATTTTATTCTTTAATTCGCTAATTTATGTTCAATAAAACAGATATTTAAAAATAGACAAAAGTAGGAATAATACCTGTATTGATTACTGACGAGTTAAGCGGGGAACACGTTTCTTGGCAACAAAACAAGTTGGTGCGCATACGCAAGATGCTCCCGTATACTATTCATAAGTCTACATGCACAAGGCTTTGACATTTGTTAGAATATCAAATTTAAAAACGGCAATGAAAACTAAGTACTGAGTGTCATAATATTTACGAGCATTAATATCAATCATCTACTTTTTAAACTTACATTTTTTCAATAGGTGGATTAAAACAGGAACAGTTCATGACTTTGTGTTCTTAGGCGAAGATGTGATTGCTACTACTTCTGGAAATCATGTCATATTCTTTAACTTATCAACAAAGGAAAAGACAATCGAATATTTCAATAGCGCTTCAAGAGGTGACGGTGCTTCGTGCTTGGCCGGACATCCGGTAATTATATGTATATGTAAATTTCTATACGTTTATAAAAATTATAGTCTAAAAAGGTTGCTAGATTAAATTTTACACAGTCTGGTGTCTTGACGTTGTACAACTATATTCATTAAAATGTAAACTTGATGTTTATGCATGTGACGTAAAAAAATAGTGTACTTCGCATTAAAATCGCAAAGTAAAACTTATGTGTCTGAAGGGTACGATTTTTATGCATTTTTTCTCGAGTTGCGAACAACATTTTTCTTACCAAGGGTGCAAAGTACTGTTTTGCGTCCATAGGCACACTTTGGGCTCGCTAATCACTTCACGTCCTGTGGGTGCAAAACAATTAAAGGGCGTAATAATGAATTATTTTTACTTTTACGCAGATGATATACGTATTCTCTACTGCGGAGCGATGCTCCAGGCCAAAAATTTTTGTTCATACCTATCCCGAAATAGAAAAAGTGTCGGAATGCTTACTAGAAGAAACAACAAGTTCTTATCTTTCATGTTGCTTCGCTGGTACAGATTACTTATTAAGCTTGACGTCATTTCCAAACTTTGAAGTTATAGTATGGTTATGGAGAAGTGGACAAAAACTAGCTAACATCCATTCAAACCTTATGGATAGTATTCAGATAATCAGGTTTGTTTTCTGATTTCATAATTTTCAATGGGAGTTTCAGAAGTACGAAAAAAAATTGTTTTTAAAGTTCTAGACATAGGGTATAATAGTTAAAAAAGTTATAAGCAGTATATGTGGCAAATTTTTACTTTTAATACAGTTTATTTTTTCCAGTGCATCAATGACAATCTCACTTTTGGTTTATCAGTTCGCACCAGCGTTAGGAAAATTGTTACTGTATGAAATGTATCCTCACGCAAAAAATATAACCATTATGAAACGTGACGTTGAATCCATTAAAGTTAAAATTCATTGCGTTTGTTGGACAAAAAATGACAACTTAATACTGTGTGATGAATTTCAAAATGTATACATAGTTAGCAATGATGGTAATAAAGCTCAATTGATTTTGCAAGGAAATTTAAACATTGGTGAAGAAAGTCAAATTTTGGTTGTCCCATTTTTACTCGGATTTCTTACTGTAAATGAAAAATCAGAGTTAACCGTACGTATTTTTTATCTTACTTATAATTTGTTTTAAGAATTATTGCTAAATGTAAAAAAAGGCTAGTGATCAATGGAATTTGATTATGAATATTTGAACGCATGGCTTAAAAAATTTTTTTGCCATTGAGTAAAATAAGCTAAACAAATAAACGAACGTTTAATTTACAAGATGATTGATGCACTACACCATGAATATTGAACACAACGTAAAAAAAATATTATTCATGTGTACTTGTATTATTATTTTTTTTAATTAACACATTGCATTAAGTCTAACACAAACTATAGTATTAATTTTAATCGATACAATTTTTAATAAGTAAAATGTAATACCTCATTTACAAAATGTGTAATTTTGTTAGTATTTATACTTGATATAATACACAGAATTACACAAATATTATAATTTTTCCCTTAAATACGTTTTGATGTTACCACAAAGCGTAATGACATCTTAGATCAATGTATAGTTTTTAATTTTAGTTTGTTACTATTGAATCAACAAAAAAATTTCTGTAAAATTTCTTCTTGGAGTAAATTAAATTTTTGAGCATTAAAAAGATAAAAAGCAATAGTCATAGATCCCAAAAATTATTTTGTAGTACTACAACAAGCCATTATCAGAAAATAATTCATTAGAATTTTTGAGCTCTACTTGGACTGTATCTTGTAAATCACGGCCATTAAAAATGACTGTGACCAAGAATCTAGAATCCGCGTTACTTCATTGTATCAACGGTCAAGTATTAATGTTACATGCAGTACACGGCTCAAAGCCAGAGTTCGAGGAGATTATTAATGACAGTGCAAAATTCGATATAATGCAACTGTTAAAACCACGTGATAAGCATTGTGTACTGTCGACTAAATTATCTCACAGCATAGTAATTATAAATATTAAAGATGGAAATATTAGTGCAAGTTATAATTTGAAAGATGAAGATCAAGGTAATTTATTACATAAAGTTGTATAAATTATCAACATAATGATCGATCTGTTTGTATTTTAGTAAGCGATTTAGTTACACATTCTAGTTTTCCATTGATAGCAGTATGTACACTATCTGGAAAATGTATATTTTTAAATGCGTCACAAGGATTACTTGAGGTGCTAAAAGTTATCTTTTTACAACGACAGCCATTGGATAAAATCAAATTCTCTTTACACGGTTGCGTGTTAGGCCTTGTATCAGTAGCATCTAACAATTTATTTTTATTGAGCAACGTTCAGAGTAATGCTATGGACGTATTAACTGATACACGTTTAGAGAGTACTATTGTAGACTTTTTAATTTACGATACCAAAGATAAAATCAATCTTATTACTTTGGTTAAATCACATTCAAGATGCTTTGTTGGTAACTGTGTTGAAATATATTCAGTAGAAAAATCAACAAAACTTGTCTGCAAAATGTATAAAATTAAAATGCCAAATTACTACAAATATTTAAAGTACGGTACAGAAAATGGCCTGGAATTTTCAGCTGTGCCTTATTTAACAACAAATCTACATGTATTCAAAGTTCAGGTAAGCCTATATGTGTACAAGCTTGTTGACATTTAATAACAATCAGATTACCTAAAAAATTTCAGGAAAGTTTTGATACAGCTAGTCTGGTAGACATTGTACCTTTTGAGCATCAGCTTAATAATTTCGATGTCTATGTTTCAAAACATTACGTTGTGTCAAGTGGTTATGACGGACTTATCATAGTAAAAGAAAATTTGGATTTATTTAAAACATTAAAAACTAACATGGTACAACATTATCGAGAAAAAGGTGTAAGATGCTCAGTGATTTCAGTTAGTACTAAAATGATCGTATCTCTAGGCAAAAATGGAAGCATCGTCGGCCTTCAACTATCGTAAGATCTTTTAATTCAAGTATTAATCATTTTCAGCTCCACTAAAAAAAGTTCGAAAAATAAAAATTATATGATTCTCACACAAGTGATTTAAATAAAGAGTTAGAAATCCAGTTACCAAAAGAACTGGAAAATTGGAAAACAATCACAAAAAAGCAGATAGACGCAGATTCAGGCACACCTGATGAAACCATAACTTGGCTTGAAAAAAGGATTCAGGATGAGTATCAAAAAACAAAATATAAGGTAGTTTTAGTAAAATGTTTGATTTTGGAAGACTTTCAGAAAGTGAAAGCTATAATTACAAAACTATTGGATGAAAATGAAAGAAAATCTACTGAGTGCCAATTGTCAATATCCTCGTTTGATTTGAATAAGCGATTGAGACAATGTAAAAAAGAGATTGTCTTACGCTCCCAAAGTGAAAAACAAGTGTGTCTACAAGAAACCATATTTAAAACAGACCAAATGATAGAATATGTAATAAAAAAATTTTGGAACCCAGTAAAAATACATGATTGTAATATAGTGTCATTTGACTCTAAAGTAGTAGTAAATAATTTTTTTTTATTTTTTAAAAACTTGGAAAGAGTCAACGATTTTTCAATAACATTTTTCGACACTCCACTACGAATTTCGCTCACTAAATATAGTAATGACCAATTTCAAAACCTTACTGACTTATCCTTTACTAAAAATATCACAAAGGATCCCTTGAATAAATTAAATGACTTCTTATGTTTACTTTATGATCATGATGCTTCATTCTCCGGTTCAACTAGTTTTAAATGGATTACTAACTCTACCTTGCAAAATCAGTTATTAAAAATAATCCCACACAGCCCTCAGTATAATATCACTAAAAATAAGGAGTATCATTTAAAAGTAAGTCATAATTTTAATCAAAAAAATTTCGCTGTAACTGTTCATTGAAATTTTTTAACACAACTAGTTTCACCTTGAAATTTGAAAAATATGGCATTATAGTGAAATTTTTACTTTACATTGCATGATTTTGATAGAGTAAGTCCAAGGACGAACATTTTTGCAGATGTATTTCAACAACGAATTCGAGAGAATGCGAAAATTAAAAAAGCTCGTAATACAAGACATTAATGATTCTTTCTGTCGACTGAAATACTACAAAAATGAGTTAATTACCTTGTATAACATTAATTTAAATAGTGAAAAGCATAAAAAGATTGATTGTCATTCAGAAGAATCACTTGAAAATATCAAAGAAATTACGGGTGAAGGTAATTCAATGCAAACCAAGCCATTTATGGATAAAAGTTACCATGGAGTATCTGACATGGATAAAAGTGTAACCAAAACAAAAGTCAAAAGCTTGAATGAAAAATTAGACTTTTTCAAAACAAAACTTGACGAAATGATGGATGGAGCTTTAGAAATAAGGTCAGATCAAAATTGTAAGAAAATTTTTAAATTTTTTTAAGTTAAAGATACGATGAAACGTTATGTAATAGGTGGGAAGATGAAGTAAAAAAAGAAGTTCCAAAGCCGGACTGTTTACTACATAAAAATCCTTTAATATACGATGATGAAGACAGAGAAACTCTAAAAGCTTACAAAGAAAAATTACTAGAGTTAGAAAAGTTGCGGACGAAGTATAAGGAACATTTAATCAATGAGATTGAAAGATTAGACTGTGAGTTCTCCTACTGATGTTAATTATTTTTTGTATGATACATATAAGTTTAGTCTTATTAATAGATTTTATAGTAAAATATCTTATTATCACAATTTATTTGCGGTAGGAATGGGTTAGAATTGTATTTTGGAAAGAAAATAATCTTACAAATTAAAAGTAGTTGTTGCATTTTAGTTTAGAAAAGAAAAAATAAATTTACTTTTTTTCAGGTAAAGTAGAGTCTGATATCAACGATTTTGATGAAAATTTAAAAGAGTTAGCGTTGAGAAAAATCAGTATCAAATCAGCTATATTACAGGAATTCCTACTGCAATGGAGAGAACTTAAAACATTGTTTTTAAAAAATCACAAAAACAGAAAAACATTTTTTACTACAGAAAATGAATTAATACTATGTAAAAAAGAACATGAAATATTAAGTCAAGAAATGTTCACCGTAGAGACAGAGTTGGCTGAATCAAAAATTAAATATGAAAATCTAAACAAACGAGATAAGGCCTTAGAAGCTAAGTTTAAAAGTGAATTTGGTGAATTGAAACAGCCCTTGGTGGATTATTTATCAAGACAGTACAAAAAACGACCGACAATTGCTAAAATTACATGTGCATCACAAATGTTTTTAAGCGAAACAAATCAGTGCTTGATAACTGGCAAAAAATCATCGTTATTACCACAAGAATACGTAGACTTTCTAAATGGTATGGATGCACTGGATGTAATGCCAAATGGTCTGCCACCGCAGATAGATAACGATCTCTGGAAGTTACTTTGCAAACTGAGAAGGAATAAAGTAGAGACTGAAATAAAGGTAGGATTTATATGTCTTTCTTTACTTATTTAGTATTGTTAATTGTGTTATAAATATTGATTATACGCAATAAATAAGCATCTTCTCCACTCTTGCTGAGGTTTTTAGTACTATGTTAAGAGAAGAATGCATACTGACGACTCTTGGACAATAAATACTAGCTACTATCTACTATTATTCTATATTAGAATAAAAATTTGTCAGCAAGCTACTTATAAAGGAGTTACTGTGTTTAATTTTCAAACAGGATCATTATTAATAAAATACCACAAATTTAAGGATAAAAAAAAATTAAAAATAAAATAAAAACAAAGAGTTTCTTCCAGGCAATTCGACATTAGGAAATACAGTAATTTCTAATGTAGTTTCTAGAAATATTGATTTGTGGATTTAGTGTTAAAAAACTGTTCATGAATACGCATAGTTACATGTGAGACCATAAAGACCCAGTAAATAAAACATCTATGGAAGTGAGTACGAGAAATCTGCCATAGAAATATTCCCTGAGTTTTTTCTTGACATCCAAGTCATATTTTTTAGGCTTGGATATGAGGTAAAACCAAACAAAGATTAACAATTCAGTTCCTTGTATCATATTTATTGTTAACCAAAAATACAACATTTTTTGATATTCTTATTTTTAATTTAACAGTTACGGTACGGTTGTAAGAAACTACTTTATCAGTTTCATTTGATAAAAATACCTATCACTTTTTTTTTGCTGAAAACTGGTATACGAGATTTATAGAACTGAAAAAATCACGTAAAACTTAAAAAAACGTATTTATAAAANGTCATAATATTAAATTTTTTATATGATAATAACTGCATAAGCTTTTATTTTTATTGTAATTTTTACAATGTAATCATTTAAGTCATCAAGGAAAAAATAATACAATAATGCTGGAAACATGTTTTTTTTGTGAGTAATGTAACATGTTATATGAAAATATTAATAACTGGCAATAATTTTATCAAGAATTACGCGAATACTCACACTTTATGTTAGCTTGACGTCTAATTGACACTACTTCAAGTACTGGTGCATCCTCGTTACATAGTTAAAAAAACACGCCACTCTAATTGTATATTTTAGTTTACCTCATAAAACTTGTATGATTCTGCTTCGAATGCGTACAATTGATTTTCATAAGAGTGGACTTTTAATGTCCATCATTTGATTTTAGCAATTTTTATTAATGTAAACACAAAATTTTTTTAGTTAAGAATCGCAGCACTCGAACTGGCAGAGGTGGAACAAACTTTCTATCAATTTCAAAAACTGATTTCTACAAATCAAAGTAAATTGATTACAATAAAAAATTATATTGAAGAAGAAACACTGAATCAATCAAGAATTTTGCAAAATAAGGAAGTACAAATAATTTTAAAAGCTGCGCAGATTGAAGTCATAACATCAGGACATGTGAAAGATTTTGAAAATGCTGCGATTATACCGTGTAAACAGTTGGTTCAAGTAAATAATGATATTATTGTGAGGGGTAAGCAAAAAGTTTGTGCTATGCATGCACTTATTGCATTAAAAAAATCTGTATTGTCTAATAACTGGAAGTATCAGTTTTTGCGAATGAAGTTAAAACATTTAAAACAACATTTAGTTATTCTGCGCAGTACTAGAGTGAGTCTTTAAAAAATTTAGTCAAAATAAAACCATGATTTCAAGTAAGAAAATATATTAATAAGCTACTTTTTTTAGATCAATAAAAATATACAAAAACATTTAATTGAAATATCTAGTAAAAGGATCAATCCTAATGAAGAACTTTCTTGTGAAAAAATTGTAAAATCAGTAAATAAGGTGAGTTAATAAGATACCATCTACTTTATGATAATAATACATTCTATTTCAGTGTATGTAATGAAATACAGTATGAAACACTAAATTAGTATTGATTATTTTAGAAATTTATGAGGATGCAAAACGATGAAGAGTTAAAATTGTTAAAAATTATTCATGAAATCAAAATCTGGTGTAATACAAACTCAAAATTGAAAAAAAATCTTGAGGTAATATCCTCTACGAAGCAGAAACAAATGATAACTTTAGAAAAGAATTCTTCATTCAAGCATAATAAAGAATACCACAAAAAAATAATGCGTTCAATGATGGAAAGGACACGACTTGTCAAGAACATCAGAGAGTTTCATCAAGAAATTATAAATTTACTAGCTCAGTTAGAGCTACTTAAATTCAAGACATATCCAATTCTGTATTAGAAAAATTTCTATAGTAGATTTTAGGTTCATTTAAGGATCTTTACAATAACAATTTACATTTATCTTTACCATATCTACTGTCAAAATTATTAGTGACTTTACTGACTTAACTAGTGGGAAGCCTCCGAGATTTTAAATATCAGTTAAGAAAAAATAACTTACCTTCGTTAAAATTAAATAGTTAATTGGTTAGATATCTAAAATATTTATTTCATAAAATAAATCTTTATTGAGAATTGCTTATAAGATTTAAATTTTGAGTTCCTCTTACATGCATTAAAAAATTAAAAATAACCACGTAGTCTTCATGGCCACGGTTTGGCTACATTTTATTATTAGTTTTTCATCTGTAAATTTGTTTTATTCGTATGAATTAACGTAAACATGACGTTTTGCATGTAAAACACGACCGATCCACGATTGAACAGAGCAAAATATGTGATTTAAATTGAATGATTTTATTTTGAGACTATTTTTATGGTTAAAAATCACATCAAAACAATTATATTATCGTAGTTTTTAATACAAAACTAACTAATATTATTATTTACAGTACATGTAAATAAAATTCAACAATTGTACACCGAAAAACTTGTTAATTATTTTGATAACAATTTTCGTTATTTCTCGTGTTAGCATAACGCTATATACGAATAGAACAAACGCAACAAATGTATATCAACGAAATTTTTAAGTTTTGTATTAACATTTTGATCTCAAGTGAAATATAAAAAATTGATATGCTACAAACAAGTTTTCGGATATTTTAATCTAATTCTCTTGTTTAAAATGTAAAGACAAAATGAACAAAACTGGTCAATACAAAAAAATGTATTTTCATAAGATCTACAATCTGCAACTTGTTTATTCAACAGAATGTAAAAAAGTTGAATCCTATGAAATGAGTTTCAACCTTTTTTAAACGATTTTTACTCCTAGCCTGCAGCATTAAACTCCGGTATATGCACAGAAACACTCGTTCTTGGTATATATTTATTTAAACTACTGTCCACATTAAATTTTAGGGATCAAAAACTTTCAAATTTGATAATATGAGCTTGTGATTTTACTTGTACATCCGTATATTTAAAACTGTTAGGAGAAAAGATGGTCTGGGTCACAGAGTTAACTCACTATGTACGCTTCAATAAGTTCGACTATTCCAACTATTTCTGTGAACAAGTAATGATAACACATACCATTATTCAAAGACAATTATTTACAATTCATTCGTCAAATCTAATGTGGATTGCAGTACACTTAAAAATAAACATGTGAACATACATTTGTAGAAATTCAATATATTTTTATCTAGCGTAATTTCAGCTTAGGAGCAGAGAAATCACCGCCTTGCTTTTATATGCTAGAGAACAAGCATGTGTAGAGTATAAAGGGGCGATTCAATGATGAAAATCTTCTAATAAAATAAGCTAATAAAAAATTCTTACTTCTATTTATCCGAAAGTTTATTTATGGAGTATACCGATCTACTCACTTATTGTCAGGGTTATAAAGACAGCGGAGATAACTAAGCAATAGCTCCACTGCAGTTTTCACAAATTTTTCTGCTAAGATTTTATATATTACTCCTCCAATTGAGTTATTAGGCTGATACTTTGACAAAGCAATTAACAAAAAAAATTGGTGACTAAGAAAACTTTGCTTAATTAATAGGTAAGCCCCATCGTGGAGCTGATGTACTTACTTTTTTGTGAAGAGAAACAGTAAATTTTTAAATAAATAAAACATTTTTTAAGGTTTCTAGTTTATGGATATATTTAGGCCTTATCATAAATATCATTATTGACAAGTTAATAGGCAAAAATCTGTGAAAGCGAAAAATTTTTGACAAAAAAAAGTTTCAAAAATATGTATTCTATTCTATAAACAGATATATTCGACTCACAGAGTGATAAATTTTACTGTCCGTTTTATATAAAAATAAGCATGGAATTTCCAAACTTTAGAACAAAATTCTCAATCTTGTTTTATCTGCAATACTCATTAGTCATATCAGTGCCAGGTTTGTAATTCAAAATGTTCTAACTGTACCACACTTTTGAGGATATACTATTTAGTATTTGTTCTGCAAGAAGCCTGCATTGGTGTATCAGTTAGTGGTTCTACGATGGCAGCCATGTTCATAAGACCCCTGATCTCATCACTTCTGTGCATCAGTCTTATTTCAACCCAATCACTAAGTTTTCATATGCTCAAGGTGAGTTATTTATTGCACACGTACGGGGGAGCGTCCAAGCTAAATGGGCTATAATCTACAGACGGTCTAGCAGTAAAGTAGTTCTTATAAAGTTTTATTTTCTTAACTCACGTGGAAGAAAACGTACAACAAAAAGTTACGTGTGTATGTATACCAATTTATGCTACCAGTACGAATGGCTATAGATATAAATGAAGGTTTTCAGAAAAACTATGTGACATTTGTAGGCAAATAACTTGAAAATCTATCGATTAATATATTCTGGGTATTTTTTAAAATATTATACTTTTTGAGTTTGCGAGAAAATTCAAAAAAACGTGCTTTACTTATGTCTGAAATATACGTTATGAGAGCTGCCGGGTCACCCGCTTGGATAGGACGCTTTTGTATCTTTAATGCATCATCATTAAGTTCCGGTCAGTTTCTTCTTTAATATTTATTCCATTGTTTGAAATGTCTAATTCTAACGTATTTTATTTGACAGGAAAAAGCGAATCTTAAATCGACCATGGACTCTATTACTAAAAAAGAAAACGACTTTGAAATGCAATGTAATGATTTAATTACTGGCATAACACCGTATCTAGAACGCGAAGCAGATAAAGTGCACCAATATTCACCTCATAAAAAATACGTCGAACTGCAATCCCTTTATGCAAATGCAACCTTGTTAAAGCTTGACCTTGAAGAAAAATTCTTCCAAATTAATGAGCTGTACAATAACTTAGGAAATAAAAACAATAAGCAGCAAGTGAATATTGAAAAGATAATAAATTATTTTGAAAAAAATGTGGATGCTTACACAAAGAAAGTGATCGACCAATACACTTATGTATTCGCTGAACTGTGGGCCGAGGACTTGAGAAGATGCTTTAACTGGAACATTACAAAAGAATAATCTTTCAACTTTGGGTTATGTAAATTTTCAAATTAACAAAACAATTGGCGTTGCTCTAAGTTCATGGATGTATTGTGATTTTACTATGTTTGTATAAGTCTTAAAAACGAGAAAAACATCTTTGGAATCACCTCGTTGACACGTCTAAAGGGAAAAATGAAAACTTGTAAAATCAGTGAGTTTTGATGAAATACATATGTATAAAAAAAACAAAAAAAAACGGCATTTTATTAATAAAAATGGCATTTACCTAAGTAAAAAAATTTATCTTTCATTGTATCAACTTTATTTGTCTTTAATTAAGTATGAAGATTCAATTTATTAAATCTAAATCCTAAGTCATACAATACACATTAGCACGCCTGTCTATTTATAGTGGCTGTTTCATTTATTACAATGATTAGATAAAAACGTAAGCCCTTAATCTATAAATAAGCACGTAGTCAGTATACATGAGGAATTAAAAAAAAAAATATCCCGTTTTTGTCTCTCATTTTATTAAAAAAAATTCTTTTGAGGCACACCTTCGAGATAGGGCTCATTTTACTCGCAGTATCATTTATTATGAGGAAAAAATTTTTGAACATGGGTTTTAGTGAGGGTGACAACACTTTTTCGTGATTGAAATGTTTCAAATTATATCCATACACACAGATATAATTTTAACATGTCAATCGCAAAATTTTTTCCTTATAGTACATGAAATTATCAGTAAAATAACCCCTATCTCAAGGGTGTGCCTTAAATAATTTTTGTTTAATAAAATAGGGGATAAAAACGGGAATTTTTTTGTCGATTTCCCCATTTACTTGTTTAATTATGAAGGATATTCTTGAATCGTACTTTTGTGAATATAGTTAGCTGTATAGTAATATATTTACTTTATAGTCATAGTCCCAATGGCATTGTTGCAACTAAGATTTCTTATAAAACTTGAAATTTTTTTTACAAAACAGCATAGACGTACGATTTGTATAGCGATTGAGTGAATATATTTTGCTAGCAATCGGAAAATGTTCACTACAACGATTTAAAAAAATTAATAGATATCCTTTGTACTTTAGATCCTTCCCATATCCTGTCAACTCTCGATATGTTGTTTTGTTTACTACATTCAGGCTCATGCAAATAGCGAATTGGAATGTGCCAAGGAGCATCATTTACTTATTACTTTTGAGGAAGGGGCTCTCGCAATCATTGTTACAGGCAAAAAGGTAAGAAGAGACCCATGTTAGAGAATTGAGAAACGTTTGCACACAAAAAGACACAAAAAAAATAAATAAATTTGAAACAGGTGGAGATAAGTGACCCGCGTAACCGCTACATAACTAGTACAAAAGTGTAGCAGACGAAGAGCAAACTCATTATTCTTCCTTCTTGTCCAGGGGGGGGAAGGGGGGGAGATAAGCACAAAGCCTCGTGATCATTTAATCAGTCGATCTAGCCGAAATATGGTTGATACGGTGTCAAAAGAAAGATAAGAAGATAGGAGGAGGAGGCGCGTGTAGATTGATGACAAAAGTTTATCCAAGTTTCGACGCATCATTAGAAACACATCTGGATGGGAGTACTCATCCTCCTCCTCCTCCTCTTAGCCCCTTTGCAAGTCCTATAATTATCTACTGCGTTGCGTTGAGCTTCAATTTAATTCCTTAATTCTTGGCACAAGTCAGCTGTGTCTTCGTATATGTAGACGTGTGTGTGTGTGTGTGTGTGTGTGTGTGTGTGTGTGTCAGGTGTACCAATTTTGGATTCCAAAGTTTGCAAGCCTTCAAAAAATGAACAGTTTTCTAACTTCCTTTCCTGCAGCTCTCTCTTTCTCTCTTTCTCCCCTTTCTTTCTCTCGTACGCACACTTGAAGCATCTGAAAAGCTTTTTCTTTTTCCGTTCAGACTCTATATAATTCTAAACAACAGTTCCGGCTATAAATGTACCAGGGGAGAAAGAGAGGGAAGTAGAGAGTGGAAGGAATAAATCGATAGATTACCACCACCACTGCCACACAAGCAGCAGGAGTCGAGCCAAAGTTTCGCTCACTTTGGTCAATCATCTCCTTCGACGCCCGTGCGCTCGTTACTACGCTATTCGCGAGAAAATGCCCGCGTATAAAAAAAAAGTGTCCAGAGTTCTGGCGTGATAAGGAAACTCGTTGGTGCTCCAGCTACCTCCAGCCCATTCACTCTTTCCTGTCCTTTCGACTAATTAAAGCCATCCCAGGTCGTGCGGCGCCCAGGAATCACCACTGTTAACATTGCCAAAGTTTAGAAAGTCCCGAGCGGACGGTGCTACCGTTTGTATTAACCAGCTGTGGTTTCGCGCTTACATGGGTCCAGAGCAAAGCTCCCGATTGCTTCGAAACGAGCCCAGCGCTTCGATCCCACGTAAGGGCAGGTTGGCTGTGAAGTGACCCGAGAATGGCGAGAAGACGCTGTCGTGTCTTTACACTAAGTACTGCAGCGTGTGGCTTTGGTTAGTCGTCGAAAAGGAAAGGAGAATCTTCCATGGGTCCCACTTGCGAAATGGGTATCTAAGGGTTAAGATGGTAATAAAGGGACTGGAGTCCTTATTTTTATTAGCCGTTAAGTTTTCAGTTTTTGTATTGAGAACAATGTACTGGGGATTGATACAACCATATAAATAATAATACAATGACAGATATGTTTTAACAACTGAACCAGTTACTCTATGTACTGTCTAATAGTATTTATAATTTAAATGCAGAATTTTTCACTTCCATCACTTTGATCTTATTAGAGTTTCAATGTAGACAGTGATGTATGGAGTTTCTATAAAAATTAATTTCTAAATGATAGATTGTATGGTTTGAATTCATTAGGGACTATCTCATCAATCGTGGTCATCTATTTCACCTTTCTTTATCAATTTGATCATTTATTATTTTCAGCAAAGAAAGTTCTTCGGATAATATTCCTTTGTTACATTGAACAATATAAGACAAGGACCGACAAAATATCACCATTTTCGAAACACATCAAGTAAGAATAGGACAAACATAAAAAAAATATATTTTGTCTCCATTCGTAATGCAAGGACATACCGTGAAAAACTATTTTCCGTGTTATCTGTTTGTCCACGCCGATATTTCATGTGTAAGAAGCGAAAAGGAGGTGATCAATCCAATCTGTCACGGGCCGTATTCTTCAAAGAACTACCAAAAATTTCCTCTCCACTATAGCTTACATAAAATGTCTTTGATGTCTTTGTATTATACATAACAATGTACATGTCAAACTTCTGTGTACTCGCAGTGATAAAGGCTTTATATTTTGTTTGAATATGAACTTTTTTTCGTTGACCTATTTCTAATACGAATCCATTGATTTGTAGTATGATAACCAAGAATCCATATATCTGATTGACGTATGGTGTTGAAAGTCATTTATTATAGAAAATAAACAATGGATTGAAAAATTTTGTGCAGTTACTTTTTTTGAGCTCAAATTTTCTTGGAATACTGCAAACGTTCATCGTTTATTTGGAATACATCAAACATATGGATTACATTTTCTATACTAATAATCGACAATCTCTTATCAAACAAAACCAACCATACAAACATGTACATTCACGGACTTAAATCTATCGTCGTGGTCAAATCTCAAAATCAGTTTTACAGTAACGCCTAGCAAATAGAGGTAAAAATCATCTGATGTTGAACGTTGATGGCATCGGGCATGAGACATAAAAGACCATACCTTGATGAAAAATCCAACCACGTGGTTGTCACGCCGAACCAAAACCACCGTCATCAATTACAATCCCATGCTCGACTTGGGCGACTTTGCTCAAATGCTCAACTGCAATCATACAAACAAACTGTAATATCTGACGAACGTGTGTGGGCCGCGTTTAGAGCAGACACTCAATTTTTGGGGTTTTTCGTTCCAATCAACTGTGTTTGTACACTTTTTTTAAGGGATGTATTGTTACATGTTCCAAAAATCGATTTTGGTTGACTTTTTAATGAAAATTCTAAGTAATATAAAGACACTCAAAGTATTATAAAATCAATACTACCATTTTATTTTTTTCTTGCTACAAAGCTTCTGTATTTAATATTATATTACATTTTTAATTTATTTATACTACTTTCTAGTTAAATTAAAAACACAACATTCTTAAAACCACAACAGTGTGTGCTGTCATACGCAACGAAATTTTTGAGTGATTATGAATTTCATCCATCAATTACGTAAAAATCTTTTACTAAATTTGGTCAAGGAAATCCTTAGATATGATTAATTACTTAGGTATACATTTATACACCCACTCTCAACGGCATACATTTTTTACATTCTTATTTTAGTAATATTTTTGTATCAAACTGAACGATCTTCCAGATCCCCGAGCATAAAATATTCTGAGGCGACGAGATAATGTTATTTTTTCAAATCGATAAAATAAAAAAAAATAAAAAAATCAATCATTACATTTTTTTCGGCCATGATAGACATCCAGAAGTAAAAATAATACGTGCAAGATTCATTGAGATAGGTCGAAAGAATCCTGAGATGTGACTGATCATACATGTACACATACAGAGGCAGACACCTTAGGCAGAATGCTCTACTTCAATTTTTTACTTTATGAAAACACATTCATGTTATGTTATCTCAATATGTGATTTTTCTTCCATTACAAAAGTTCTTCTGTGAGTAAGCAAAATAAAGGGACTAACTCACCAAGATAATTAATTCAAAGATGAAGAGAAGTGAAGTTATGTTTCGAATCAAAGCAAAGAAAATATATTGTCTTAGACGGTGTCAAGGACTTGGTTTTCTAACTTAAATGAAGATTACATGTGATAGCTCAGAGTTACATAATAAGTGATAACCACTAAACTTTGTTTTTTTAGAAAATGTACTACGATTTCAACGTATATTATGTTCCGATCTAGAAGGACGCAACAGGGGGCAAACTTATATGTTGTACTTTCGTGTTCTGCTTTCGGACCCCCTCGATCCCCCCACTCTGTGTATATATACACTTATACGATAGCGGTGCTTCGAGCTTATCAGCTTTTCTCTTCTCTGCTATCGGCAGGAGTCTTCGTTTTCCTTGGCTTCGTTTTTCACCCCAACGTTATCTGGGTAGTGCGTTGCAAAGGAAATCACGAGCGATGGAATTTTTTACCGCTCAGCTCTCCACGTGAAAACATTTCTGATTTTTTTATCTACCTCCCTGAAAATCATACGTTCTTTTGTATCATCCCGGTAAAAAATTCAATCGGTGTGCAACTTTTTCTTGTGACCATAAACTGAATAAATAATTTTCAAAACAAACCATTGCTACCTTGGACCCTACTCCAAAAGGCATTTCAATTCTTGAGCAGTAAATACAATGGTTCACCTAAAAAATATCCAGTGTATTCGTAAGTATTGTAATACATTTGTATGTATTATGTACGTTTTCCATAATTTTTAATTCGAGCTGATAACCAAACTTCTTTGCCACAAAATCCTTAACAAACTGGAGATACGACATGGTTTGATAACTTGGAATCCCATATTTTTCTTGGGGGAAGGAATCAGGTCAATCTTTGAACAGAAATGAAAAAACTTGGTCCTCGGACGTGATCACGTCCTGTTAATCAGTCGATTCGATAGAAAAAAAAAACAGAAAAGAAAAGAAAAAGAAACTAAAGTCTGTCTACTGTCGACGTTCGGTCGTTCAACAAAACCCAATGACAGGTGACACAGCAGCGAGTACACGAATCTCTTTGGACGTAAGTCACCAAAGGCTGCCACGATATAAGCGCAATTCTAGTCAATAAAAGCCAGACGAGCGAGCGATTGGCAAAATATTATCCCAGCAAATGTAAGAAAAGCGTGGAATGGAAGTATCGACAAGACAAACACGAGCTGGCACAAAGTGACACGTACGCTCGTGGCATTAGCAGTAAAGCGGCGCCTCTGATAATTCGATTCCCACCGCTCGAGCGCGAACTCGGGGAGAGATCACACGCGCGTGCACCAATTGCCACTCTTATCGATGAACGAGAAACCTTCCAGGCACATACTACCACGTCTGAAACAACAAACGGACAACTGGTGAGTCGAGGTGCACGTGCTCTTCAATGGACGTGTCGGATGAACGCAATCGCGCGCGTGAATGCCCATTTCGACGGAGAGAATATTTATGGTCCACCGATTGCTCGCTGCTTCCCCAAATAGCACCAGTGCCATTCGTTAAACGGGGCTTCCGATATCCGAGCGTGGAAATAACGTGGCTATACGAGTGGAAGAGAGACCGGCTGGTTCGCACGTAAATTCAGGAGCTTGTGCTGACCCCTGAACGTGGCGTGTACACATGTATATGCACGTGTAGTCCCTCGGATGATTGCTGCAGGAGGAGCCGCAAAGCCACGGATGTGAATAGGGAAATTTACGCGCGTTAAACGCCAGACTCGGCGCTGATTGTATGGAGTACTTTCACTTGGCCACTGAGTGATTTCATAAAACGTGCAATTCACGCCTCGAAGACAGCTGATGCATACGCGTGTATGTACTGCATATGTTTGTGTATTGTATACGAAGTTGCCAAAAGAAGGTGTCGGGTTGCGAATCGATTCATTCGGAGATCTTGTAATTTGTGTGTATAATGAGTGTTTTGACACTATAATTTCCTCCTCGTTGCTTCTTTACACTTCGAAAACTTGAACTAGTTATGGCGTTTGAACTACGTTTGGATTGATGATACTTTTTCGGATACCTATTGCTCGAGGTTATACTTTTTATTACAGCAAAAGTGTAAGTGACTATTTCATGCACAGGATCGTATGCAATGGCACTCATGAGAACTATTGCTGCGTTGAGTGTCAAATTCCATAGTTTCTAGAAAAACCTAGTTTTACAATCGTGTACAAAGTCATTACTTTGCACACGAGTGTTTCCACATGGTTTTATACGAGTAAATATTCCTTGCTGAAAGCAGATAACTAATTACGAATTTTCCTGGTATCTATATTTCACAAAAAGATTTTTTTTACTGTTCGATCGACAGTAGGATAAAGCCATGATGTGTAATGATCAGCTATAAGCCCACAAAAGCGTTAACTACTAAAAAGTTGACATAATGTTTGCTTCCACAATCTCGGAGCGTAGATACTTAATCATCTCCGCGTACAGACAAAGCGGAAAATATTGGCAAATCGCTTTTAGTAACAGCTTCGGCTATTAGAGCCATATGCGCTTCGGTTGAAGTGACATTTAACTGGGAGCCCGACTTTTAAACTCTCATCGATAGGGCGCTCAAATACTTTTTCTTGAAACGACTTACGAAGGCCCGTATGCCTCCTCCCATATGAGATTCTCGTTGCACTCGATCATGGGACGGAAATGTATTCCTTCGTCGACGAAAAATTGCAACTCTAGGTACCAAACGGCTCCAATATGATGGGTCATCAAAAACGAATCAAAATGCTGTAGTAAAAAAAAAAAAAATTCAAAAAGATCACTCTTAGGAAAATTTCGTCCCTAGATGGAATCAGCACTTCACCTCGAGAATTGAGAATCACGACTCGACTCCCTCGGTGAGAGACACAACAGTGTAGTACCTAATAAGCGGAAGGAGGAAAAATTTGCCGCTTCAATAACGCGTTTTCGTGCCCGGCTCCACGAAGTAGGTCAAAAATCACTCGAGCGCGAAAAGATTAATCCACCGAGGCGGCAGTATAGCGTGAAGTAACGCGAAATTACTCGCCCCGCGCGATCCGCAAGGAAGGAGCTCTCGCAGCTCATTTCTTTTCCTTTGTTTGCTCATTCCCCCTCCCTAGGAGTACGTCATATCCACGGGTGAGCTCTGCACGTGACGTCAGCGGCTCGAGAGATCTCGAACGCGACTTTGTGGAAAAACGCAGCTCCGAGTCTATTTTGGGACGTGCACGAGTTTTGCGCGTGTGCCTCCAGCGATGGCTCGTGAATCCGAGGATGTGAGCGCAATTCCACTCTCCTCGTAAATGCCTCGTCTCGATAGTCTGGTGCCTGTTTCGTGAGCACCACTTGTGCGTAAAACTAAACGGCGATCGGAGAGTTTGCCGATTTTGCTAACTAAAGCCAATTCACGAGCGACCATACATTGCCAATTGTTGAATCGATAGGATGACTTTTTTTTGGTCTTTCTCGTTGAGAAGCAAGTATTTATTGACACCTAATAAATGAGCAGTTATGCATTTTGTAAATCATTGGACTTTGGTTTTTCTACGTGTGCACTGACGTATAGTTGCTGCTAAACAATAAACCTGGCCACTTATGTGTGATGGCTATGGTTCGACTGAAAGCCAGTAGGTTTTTTTTTCCCAAGTACTACATCATTTTTAAAAGGTATGATGAACCTTTGTTGATGTGCTGTAGGGTAACGTGATATATACTTTTAGTGTACAAGAGCTTTGAGTCACTTACTTCCATGGTCGTATCCAATATCCCATACTTTCGCTTTTTGATGTTGGCAAACACGCTATTTCTGGAATCGAAGACTACAAATAAGAATCTATTTAACCTTCGTCGATTTCGTTCAGCCAAACTGCAGAATTGCTCTTCTTTTTACTTGATTCGTAATTTGTAATGTTAAATTAGTTAAGGTGGTAAGCTATTCGTTGAAAATAAATTAAATATTATCATTAACTTTTTTCATTCTGATGGAACCTCCTCTCAAAAGTCTAATATTTTTACTTAAAGATTCAAAGCACTAAGTTTTTTTTTTTAATTTGGCGAACAAAGCATTATTGATGTAGAATTCTAAATGGTTGATAGATCAATACAATAGTAAAATATCCAAGATATTTCTTTTGTCGAAGAATAATAAAATATGCACGTGTAATGTTATTAAAATCTTTAACTATTTTGTAAATGTGTTGTTTCAAAAATTTTAAGCGAAGTTATTTTCAGAACCATCTGAGCAAAGAAATTTCAAAATTAACCAATAAAATTTTAAAAGTTTCAAAAGGGCTTCAACAGTATAATAATCTCTTGATATTGTGATTGTATTTTGATTCCACCTAACACGGAATATGTTCATTCCAATGTAAATTACTTGAAAGCTCTCGTACTCTTTACTTTTGACAAAAAAACTGCAATAAACAAAACGATTTTCAATGAACCCTCCCATGGTCAGGGGAGCAAAAAATCTCTAATAACCATGTACATAAAGGTACACGAGCATCTGTACCATGTGTATTGATTAAAACACAGCACGCGTATAAGTTTGCATGAATTTTTGAAGCACCTCGTTTAAAGTGTGCTCGTGCCCGTTCTCGTACACCGCAGCAATTATCGGCAATACGTGCTCTTGTTTGTTTTTCCTTCACGAACATTTGCATGCTCGAGCAAAAAACTAGATTCAACAATAGATATACCACTATTAATGAGAACGAGGTTGTATGTGCGTAAAAAAATGAAAAAAAAGTCATAAAAGGCCCTACTACACATCTCCGTTGAGAAGCAGTTTTTTTTCTTCTCAGAGTATGTGCATGGAGTATTTCTTATTTCCCTCGAGTCTCGATACAAAACTTAAATAAAAAAATCCATGAGGTACAAAATTAGCCTTCTTTTCTGGGTTATATTTGATTAGCTTTTGTGCTGATTTACATGGTATCAAAATGGTAGATCCTCTGACAAATACAAGTTCAACGCGAATTTTGAATGATTAGTATTGAAAGATAAATAAAGCTTCTGCAAAAAATATTGATTACAATAAAGTATGTTGTTGCTTTCTAGAAAAAAATTTAGAGTCACGTGATTACTATTAATCAAGAAAATTATACAAAAAACGTGGTATTTATTTTCTAAAATGCCTGCACTACAATACCGTAACAAGGGAGAAAGTACAAGGATGTAGACTCCTGTTACTCTTAGCGAGGGTTACAAAACAAAAATGTCCAAAAAGAGTAAAAGCCTCTTTTTACCTCACCTTCACATATCAAAGAAAAAAAAAAAAAAAAAATAGAAAAAAGAAAAAAAAACCCTTCAACGACGAACAATTAATATCCTCCATAATCTTAACAACGTTGGCTCCAAGCCTCTGGCAAACAACCTTGCTCTCTCTCTCTCTCTCTCTCGTCAAGATCTCGCAGCCATAACTCACGAGCGAGGAGTTACGCAACCCCCAAAAGACACCTCTCCACGTGTGCTGATCCCTCTATCGCCCAACAAAAAAAGCCACCCCCTATAGCCTCCCCTGTCTTCTCACGTACACCTATATACACGCAGGGGAATGCCGTGCCCGCTTATCCAGCAGCTGTATCAGTGTGCGCACGTGCAGGCAAAGTTGGTACCCACAACATACGAGCGCGTCCCCCGGACGAGAGAGAAGAACGCAGTTGGGAAACTGCGCCCCCCCCCCCCGGACCCTCTCGTGTGTTTCACAAGGAGTGAAAAACGAGCCTAGCATCGTACCGCGTCGGCGGGTTTTGCTCTGGATTCCTCGCGTTGGCCGCTCTTTCACAACGCTGACAGCCAACACGTGTAAGAGAGGAAAAAGAGAAATATCTCCCATTGATCTGTCAGTGGGGGCTTAACGTGCTGGCTGCGTTTATCGATTTAAAAAACACACACCGCTGCCCTTGTCACGGAGAAAAATGTGCCCGAGGCTCATCGCACTCGCGAGCCCATCATCGAAGTGGAAAGTGCCCGTTTCCGCCGGTCAATTCCTTTTTTCTTATTTCACAGTGTGTAGGAGGTCTCTCTCCCTCTGTGGTTCGTCCTCGAGGGGGTAGTTACTGGGAGGAAGTGTAAATGGAGCCGCGCGCGTGTATGTAGGTGCGTTCGGGATGCATGGATATATTGGGTGTGGACGAGTCCCGCAGGAGAGCGCAGTGCGGCGCATAGTGCTCGGCAGGGGTGGGGGAAAGCTTTTCCACCTTCTCCTCCTGCACGCTTTATCTCGAGCGCGCATTGAAGTTTTAGGAGGGAGTTATCTCGGCGGAATCTCGTCGAGCTTGACTAATGCTTCCGTTGATGACGACACTACAAAGAGGTTTTGTTCTGGTGGATTTTTTGGCTAACTTTTTTCGTCCGTGTGTCTCTGGTGATTGATACTACCGGCTGCTGGGATCGGACGATTATTCATTACCGTGTAATCCGATTTTTTTACTTTTTTTTTTTCTTTTTTTTTTTTTTTGTATCAAGAGATCCCAAAATTAAGCAGTCTAGCATTGGAGTCTCGTTCACTTGCAAAATATCAATAAATCATTTGTTACCTACTACGTGTGTTGATAAAATTCGTAAATCATGTAAAGATGACGACTTACTTTAATCATTTTTTACGGTTTCACTAAACCATCTAAAAATTAGTTTCAAGTTTCCAACATCTTCTGAAATCGTACACTACAAACTGTTTATGATTAAAAATATTTATCGTAAAATAAGTAGTAACTATAATAATAACAAATAAATAATGAATCCTTTCTCCTGTAGTTTATCAAAAATATCTACTGACAATCACACAAATTTATGTTATCACGTAAGAATACAGCTGGAAGTTTTCTATTTTTGTGTAAGCACAAGAAAAACCACAAATGACCGGGAATATTCTGTTTAACGTGAGATGTTTTCTTAAAGTTTAAACAGTATTGTTGTAATATTTCATTTTGTTTATTTAGATGTAGTATAAGATTCAATTTAAATTAATGACTTATTTTATTTAATTCAATCACTAACATAGACAAAGTCAATTGAAACACGTTTTTTGTTTTAATTAAGATCGCAATAGTTTATAAATACAGTACACAAAATTTGTTAATACCAATTGGATGTACAGGAAACAACGTGGAATAACAACTTTCATATAGTGCTTAAATGGGTTCCAAGTGTTTAAACTTTGGTTCTATATAGAAGATAATCCTAAACCTCAGACTCAACTCTTTACCCTAAACTTTTAAACTTGTGACCCATAACAAAACCTTAAAAAAGGCCAAAAGTTATGTAATGTAAGATTCTTAGTAAAAAATGTAACGATACATAGCATTACTATCTGACACTACAAATGAACAACTTTTCTAGAGAATCACATACTACTATTATACGTGTTGAAATCACCTGTCGCCCTATACGTTGAGCTGTACTACTACCTTACCAAATTACTTTGTTAACCCTTCGTTTAAAACCACCATATTTTGAGAATTGAGATTTATTAGACTAACTGCGTATAACAATGTATTTCAAATCGTGAAACTAACGCTATTTGAGAATAAAATATTACAGGGCATGTATGACGCTGATATATGCGAGCGGAGACTCTTATTTCGACCGGGTTTTTGCCTCTTTGCAGGTCAAAAATTCCTTCTCCCGGCGTAGGATTGATGAAAAATAGTATACGCACCAAGTTCGGAGTTTAAAAAAAGCATTAGATTTTACGTTCACCCTCCTTTGCTTCATCTTGGGCGTTTATTTACGTTGACTAAGATATTCTTAACTTCGCTCACTAGGTGCGTAATGTACTATTTTTGGTGATTGTGTTGTTACCTTCGTTTTAATCGTCTCTATTGAAAGATGTTTTACATTCCCCAATGTGATTTTATATAAAAGCCACATTCTTATCATTGACTTTATTTAGTAGTTTTGTCTCAGTGTATTTTTTAGTCATTATTTTTATAAGCTTGTATTTCTGTATCAGAGCTTTTATTTTTGAATATCAGATAAAATATCTCTTAACTAGCTTATACGTTACTTTTTATATAGTCTTGCTATTATTGCTATCCTTGCATCTCTTTCTTTTATCTCATCTTTTATATAATTCTACTTATTTTTCATTCGTATATTTTAGTTGTCTTTCTCAATACCTTTATCTTTTTTTAATTTTTTTGTCTTCCAATCACCTTACATTCATTTCTTTTTGAACTTCAAAAGACCTTCGGTAAAATTTCTCTTCATTTTTATCCTTATATTTCTTTTTGCCAGACGAAAAGTGTTTTTTCTTTTCTTTTATAATCTCTGTCTCTAATGTACGTTTTTGTCTTCGTGTGTTTATCTGTATATTAATATCGTCATGTCTCCATTTTAATAATCTTTGGAGGTATGTAACTTACTATTTGTAACTAAAGCGTTGTATGCGTTAGAAATTTATACTAAAAAATTTACCATTATACATGGTATTACTTAGAAGCAACAGTATTTTTTAGAATATTTTACAAAGACAAATTCAAAATAGATATGATTAACACTCACACCACGTATAGGCTGGCTATAGTTCACGTTTGATTTATCGTTTTTCTGCAAGCTTTAATTCTTTGACAGTAAAGCCAAAGACCAGATCCTCGGTTACACAAGTGAAATAAATCTTCCACATTCGCAAAAAACTTTTCATTAGTAGTAATCGATTCTGTTTGCAAACATTGCAAAAAACGTGTATCCACTTTACGATAAAAAAACCCGACTATTGCTCAAGTGAAGTTCCACAGTGATAAATTACTTCTAAAGTTGAAAATGTGGGATCTTGAAATAAGTTCTCCACGGTATTTTTTTCTTTTATTTTCTCCTTCTAACTCCGGTCCCAACCACCAGTAAAACCCCCTAGTAGAAGAAATTGTCGTAGTTCTTTTATTGCTCTCTCTGATAGGAGAAGGCCGCGATTGTAAGTGATTAATAAAAACGTTGAGCAAAAGATAATTGGAGCTTACTGTGATATTATTTGATTTGTTGAGGTGAATTTGTTGGGGGACGTATCAAACCTTAGTATTAATTAATCATCCATCGGCAAGCTCGTTTGCATACTTTTATCTTAAATACACTGTATACATTTGTTTTTTTGCTACAATACCGGTTCTTTTGTTGTACTGTTGTATGGAAGGCTGTTGACATCGTAGTGCTTCATTGTAATTTTTTTTTAAAGCGTAAGCCCGATTGTGCTTTCGTAGGCACTTGAATAAAAATATAAATGCACCAAGAGTAGTTACATTTGTAGTACGATACCGCTTTTTATAGAGATAAGAACGTATCATCTATGGTCAATACCATATGACTAGATATTTGAGCATTTAAAATGTTATTAGCGTAAAAAAAATCAACTTTTGTGGAACCGTGCTTGTAATATCATCAGTCATCAAAACCACTGGTAAACATAACTATCATCATGATGCGTTTATTGGATCGACAGTTACTGCCAAGCTAGCTCATATAGGTAACATGTTACAACAGTATCTTACAAACGTCATTTAGTTTAAAGATAGCTGGTTCTTGTAAAAAATAGAAGCATATAGCTGGTATTCCAATTCTAATAATGACATCTCGGTAATACACACAAAGTAAAAGTTTCTCAGCTAAAATTTTAAATAATCCCGATATTTTTTCATACTTTTTCGATGCATGCAGAGGCGAACGAGCACTTTGCTAGAAACGTATGACTTGTTACGTAGCTAAAAATCTAATCCTTCGCCAAACATCAGAACACGATATGAGATACAACGAGTTTCTTCGTCCTGCTCAATCAACAGGCCAAAGTATGATGTGTGGCATTGCAGAATCCCGAATCTGCAACGCTTCATCGCCTCCCCAGTAAATATGATCTACGTGTCAGTCACACTAAGCTTCTATACGTCGAGGTCCTGGCCACGGAATCGGTGGCCTCACGCTACCTCAAACTCCACTTTAAACTCTCCTCCACCGTTTGAGTGCGCTATTTGTTCAAGTGTACTAGTAACTCGTTCGGCCTTTGCATACCTACGCGCACGTTCCCGGCCTTGACGAAGGTGCGAGCATCTCTCGTTTTCTTCTTCGATAAAACGAGAATATCGGCATTTGCCTGTTTCTTCTTCACTGGACAACATGTCTGTCGGCTTTATTTGCGCTTTAGACCGTCGTATATGTCCATCATTTTTTTCCCTTTGCCTGAACACCCCATATTTTTCACTCAGAGCTGGACTTTTGCTGTTTCATTTGTTTTGGGTGCTACCACCGTCTGTTTCCTCCCGTCTTCCACTTTGTCATTTTACCCCTGACGTCTTTACAAGGAAGAGAGAGAGAGAGAGAGAGAGAGAAAAAAAGGAGAGTGGAAATCAAGTAAGTTAGAAGGAAAAACTCGTTCTTCGAGTCGTAATGTTGACACAGCGGGCCGTTGAAGTAACATTGATGTCGTTAATTTTAATTGCACTAGCTGCCGCTCCCTTCCTTCCGCTCTTTCCTCCTTTTACTCTTATTCTTTGATTACCCACCCTTGGCTCTGTTCTTTCGATCCATTTAACGGGGGAAAGTTCATTAACGCTCAGGAGGTTTGCCAAACATTCGTCATAATTTTCTTTTTTTTATGGCAGCCGTACAATTGAATGATAAAGTTACTTTCATTACATTACGAATCAACTGCAGGGCAAGTACAACGCTCGAATAATATTTTTTTTATTTTTAAATAAATTTTTTCATTTTTTTTTACGAAGAAATGATACAGTTGCCTTGAACATCTTAGTATTAATCGAAAAACAATAATCAATTTTTAACTAAAAAATTTTACAGTCCTCAAAGTAGATATTAATTTTGAGATATGATGAAGATTACGTAAGCGCAAACACACACTTGCACACTCATTTTAGAAACAACATTTTGATCATTTGTATTATCAAAAAATGGTTTCCAGTGGGCTTGGGCGGACATTTAACTTTAACATTATGCCAAAGACCTTGCTGGGCATGCTCATTGATGACGTGCACTTGCGGCTGTACAACAACGATGGCTCTTGTACCAAAGATCGTGGGAAACTTTTTTATATTCTACACCTATATTTAGGTATTATATGTACCCACTACTGTGCGTCACTCAATAACTCTGCTTTTTTTGTTCGCTCGAAATTCGACTAATATTTAGTCTATGAAAGGATAGTTGTCATTACTTATGTAATTACTGATGCTGATGTGGGCAATGCTAAACGATAAATTAATAAGGTTTATTCTGTTTTGAAACTGTTTGCGGTGCTTACGAGTTTCTCTGCTTTCTCTCCCCAAAACGACCGTGGGAAAAACCAATAAGGAAAAGTTAATCTTCGAGTCGTTACAATGTTTTTTTTTGCGATGATCATCAATAGTTTACATGAAATTACGACTTTGTAGCCATTTTTTGCATTTTTCAAAACACAGCCTAGGATAAGAAAGTTGCCCAATTTCGAACAAAGGTGGAAAGTATAGAATTGGTCGTATAGATTACAGAAAAAAGTACTCTGTATAGCTAATAAAAAAGAAAGTTTTTTTTTTTTAAATACTCTACACACTTATTTGAAGAGAAAAAAAAGTTATGCCTGCACTACCAAGAGGGAAAGAAAATACAGGAGAGAAAGAGAGGGAAAAGAGATAAAGTGGGAATAAGGAAAATGATGATGATCAGTAGGAGTTATCTGCAAAAGTATGCTCAAGTATTCCATCTTCGTTTATTTGTGGTCGGACACTCGCACGTGATTGCACTCTGCTCAACTTGTTCGCATTTACATCGTGATGGTACGCATAAAAAAAATCCTTACTCTATACACAGGCAAGTGTGCAGTGAACTACCAAAGCAACAGCGTTAGGATTCTATTTTCTCAGGTAAGCGTAGGGAAGGTAGCACAGGGTCCACTACTCCTCGGGCTGGAACGATCTGGGGACTCGAGAACGAATTAAGTTCCACTTTTTTATGCGGAAAACTCCCCTTTAGGGAGTATGTGCTTTGGTTTTCATTCTTAGTAAACTATGGAATCAAAGATTCTAGTTTACGTAACGATTAATTAGTAAATGTCTCGTCTTAAGACGATGTTTTATTTTCAATGAAGTTATGTAAAAACTTGCCACTAATAACAAGGATGTAGAACGAGAATTGGCCAATCGAGTGTTTGTTCGAGTTTACATATGCAAGATTTTATACTTACGTTTTCGAAATAATTGTATTTCTTTAGTAAAGAGCCATGACTGTAATACGAAAAAAAGTTGAATATTAGAGAAGTACCGTAAATAAAGTAATTGCAGACACGTCGGAAGTCGTAATTGGTAATCTCAAAGTCCCAACAGCTTCAAACTCGGGAGCAAACTTCCTTCGTTACATTTACCCAGATACACACATATACGTTATCATAAATTCAATCTTTCGAGAAACATTGCGCCAGCGTATATAAGTAATCGATAACTTTATCTCATCTCAGCAGCGGCGGAACTAGAAGTTCGCGGAAGTACGATAACTTCGGTCTCGCAGACAATGGTGGGAGGGACGTGAATTAAATTACAATGGCAGCGTAATTGTATCATGCACGTAGAAACTCAATTAATGGGGTCTTTGTAAATTAAACTTACCTAGTCGTGGAAGTTTGGACGTAACGTGGATTTTACCGAATTTAAGCCAAAAGAAAAAAACCAGCGAAAAAAAGTTGGCTTGAGTGTAACGTTTTGACCCACTTACCATTTGACTCATTGATGCTAAATATTTTCTATCTGGGTGAGATTTTGCGAGTAAATAGGGAAGAAAAAAATTTCCTCTTGGAGGGATAAAAAAACGAATCTTTTAATATCGAACGAAATAAATCCTCTTTAAGGAAGCCCCGAGCCTGGAGTGTATACTTGTCGGAGATTTTTTATAATAGCATTACGAGCTCAGGACTCTCAAGACTTTATTAACAGTTTTGAACTTTCTCCGTTGCTGCTTGATGATCGTCAATATTGAGCCAAAGATGTTGTATTTATTATTTGTCATTGTAAATGAAAAAAAATTTTTTTTTCTTTTCCATAGTGATGGTATGCATGTTATTCCGAAAGTAACGAAAACCAAGGTTCTTAATCCTTAATGATCTCAAATTTTTTGCAAAAAGGAACTTAGCCCGATATTTGTTTGGACAGATGATTAGAATTTTCACTATAAAGTTGAAAAAATTATTCATTGGCGTGCTTTATTTTTCTCTAAAAACGGGCAATACTTTTGATCGACTGTTAAATAGATACCCAACACTGTCGGACAAAGTTCAAAGATTCAACGCGAAGCAGCAACGAAAAAAAAAAAAAAAAAAAAAAATCATAACCAAACAAATAAATTTTATGGGCCAGTGGGACGAGAAAAACGTGCCATAAAAATATTTCAGCATCAACGCCGTCGACGCAGGAGCGAGGAAGAAAAATTTTTTTTGAAAGCTCGCAAAGCGCCAAAGCCGTTTACCCCTCGTGCATGTACACGCGCAAGGCCACATCCCCTAAAAGACCTACGACTTTATCTCGGGTTTCCCAGAGCATCTCCCATCCCGTGCTCTCCACTCCCGTCTACCCATGAATACGAAACATGACGAGGGTCCTGCTGCTCAAACGAGAACCAATGCGCCAATTCGCATGAACGTCACAGCAGATCACCCCGATACCGACATCGGCATCAATTGCAAGGAAAAAAAAAAAAAAAAAAAAACTACCCTGACGGACATTCGGTGAGATCAGTGCCTCTACTCGAAGCGTCGGGGGAAGCCTTGAAATACATTAACATGGGCACACGCGCACCCAACGGACCTGCAAGGACTTTGAAATCAGAAGGAGGAACCGGTGCCCCGCCCCGATCGTTGACCAGCTCAAATGAACCTTCAAATCGACGGCACACCGTGCCGGTACTACATAAATACGCCTCTGCCCTTATTACGTAATTCATGCACGCGTGACCTTTTTAGAAATAGAGAGAGGGAGAGAGATAAAAGGAAAGGGGAGGACGAGATACTCGCGTACTCGTGTATGCTTTAATGCGAAACAATGAGCATAAGGGAGGAGACGTCGAGAAGCTGTGCACCCCTCCTCCGTATAATCCTCGGACGAGGCACGCTCGTCTGCTTCACAGCGATAACGTTTCCACGGATCGGGAGTGTACCGTCCCTCCTTTGCGTTTCTCCAACATCAACTACGGTATTTTCCCGTAAAGATAAACGTGAGCGCGTTGGGGCGAGCGTGGAAAAGCTCGTGCACGGTTCTGAAGCCTGTGAATTTATCTCGCGGGTAATGTGTGTAAGAGCGTGGGTATCGCGCGTTGCACGGGCTGACGTCGTATGACCCGAAATGAACGGAAGAAGGAAGGCAGGGGTGGCAGGGGAGTCGAAGCGAGAGAAGACATCATTGGGAGGAGGGGGGGAGGGAGGTACGGTCGATTTCAAAGAACAAAGGGAGGATGGGTATAGGGCGAGAGAGAGAGAGAGAGAGAGAGACGTACGCGACACATGTAGAATGACTCTATCTCGATCGGCCCATCCGTGTGTATGTAGGTACGCTTTTGCTCTCCTTTTGGCCTACAGACCTCCTCCCTTGTCGTCGATACTCTCTCGTTCCACTTTTTCCTTCTTCCACGGATCAGAGGCCTTTTTACGCCCCCACCCACCCCTTCGGGTTTTTCCCTTGGCCTTTTCTTTTCCTCCCCGATGCGTCCATCCCTTAGCCTGACTTGGAATCGTATTTCCGAGCCGTACGCTGCGTGTCTCGCTTTACTCCGTCCCCTCCCTCCTTTCTCCCTCCACTGACCTCCAACTTCCTTGTGACTTTCTTCGGTTCATCCGCCCGTTTCATTTTGCGTTTGAGAAATCTTGTTATACCCATCGCCTGGTGGTTGATGAAAGAGAAAAAAAAATGGGGGTGCGATTCTCCAGGGGACGGAGGAAGTTTGTAATAAGAAGCCGAGGGACAAGGTAGGTGGGTGAAAAAATAACGAATCGATCATTTTGATATTTAATAATGTTTTGAGCTGGCCAACGGGATGAATAATTGGCTTGTTTACACTGGGCAGTGCTTTGTACTTTTGAAACTTTTTTTTACATTTTTTTTTTTCACACGATACGACCAGCACGTATCAATAAAGTTTTTATGATTGTTTTAATAATTCTTTGAAAATCTGAAAAATACAGTTTTTTTTTCATATTTTGCCTAATAAATTAGCTATGCCTATGACACTAGAAGCATCATTACTTTTGATGGTCTAGTTATCATGATGTAATCAATATGATAAAAGTTTGTCAAAAGTACAAAAGTTGAACTTAAGTAGCAAATAAGGAATTATGGGAAAAAAAATATTCTTGAGAACTTACAACTCGCTTTTAATACAACCTATAGTTTTAACATCTGTTATTAGAATTTTAACTAGTAATTGAATTTTTGAAATCTAAGGGAGCTGTTGTCATGGCTATGAAGGCTAAAACTGAAGATTATACTCGTATATTTCTGAAGCACACATTCTTTTAAGCACTTATACATTTGATGCACAAAATGTTGATACTCGGAGAAAAATGAGGTGCTTTTCACTCTCGTTATGCCCCAGATACGAAAGAGCATTGCACTTTGTAATTTACATATTCATACACGATACATTTAACTCTCTCATAAATATGCATGTCTGACCAATACCAGCTGTTTCTACTTGCAATGAGATACAAGTATGCATTCTGACTCGGCGTTTTTTTTTTTTTTTTGTAAAATTTAATTGTTTTTTTTTTTTTTTTAAAGGTAATTTTGAATTAGTCCTTTTTTTAAGGAAATTTAGAGCTGGCATTTTCTTTGACCCAGGGTTCAATACGTACAAAAATAAAAGGAACAAACCAGGGGGTATAAATGGGTCATGAGACCCACGGTAAGAACGAAGTTCCTTAAACATCAGATGAGTATAAAGACACACAATTCCTCAGATAACAAGGGGATCGCGAGACCCATAGAAAGAACGAAGCTCTATAAAAATAAGTACTGCATTCATGTAGTTCACTAAAACAATAAGAAAATTTAGTTCAGTACTCACGATGGTTGAACTTCGTGAGTACGTCATGCATAAATACAGAACTCACGAAGTCACACTTTTCATGTATCAATGGTACGGGAGTCATAGCACTCGAGGGGATTGGCAATACGAGGGAGACTGCTGGCGTATACAGCAGAATATCAGCTGTGCACGAGGCACAGGGCAACAGGCGAGAGCGCAAGCGCCCATCTGCTTCTCTATTTCGTTGCCCACTTCATCGACCGGTGATACGCGCGTGCGGAGCAAGAACTTGTGAAGCGTACTCCTCTACCTTCCATCAGCTCGTTACAGCGATAGTTCAGTATATATATAGGGTTGCTTTACTCAGGTTTAGTTTTAAATACATATAGATGCTGCCCAGATAGAAAGTGTACAATAACATATCGTGGGTGTTCATACGCATCCACGACCAAGCACGTCCATTTACTTGGCTGTCCGGCTGTCATCTCATCGAATTTCCTCACGTAGGTGGTGTTGATGGTGCTGAAACGCACACTACTAAGAATGTTATTATCATTAGCGCGATCACATTTATATATAGAAACGTTATCATAATCATACACACAAGCCCGTTAGTCACATTAAAGATTACAAATCTATTTAATAACTGCTCCGAAACGGCTAAGATTACTGGGGTTGCTCGTTAACGAATATTGCTTTGTTGAAGAAAAACAAGCGGTTCACTCATGTGAAAAATATCAAGAAAATAATTTTTTCACCCTTGAGTGAGCTACTGTAATGAATAATTAAAAATAGCCCTCCTACGAGAAAGCCGATATTGCTTGAGCAAAAGGGTTTGCTTACAAGTAAGTAATAAGGTAAATTAATTATCTCAGTGATTAAAAAAATACTTGATGATAAGAGAGAGATAACGTAAATACCAAAGTATTACTTTGATCTTATATTTGTTTTTTCATACTGTTATTGCATTCAGGGAAGAATTTCTCTAATTGATTACTTTAGGATGTTTTTATGTTTTTAGCAACTATTCACTCAAATAAAAAGGAAACGTTTGTCATACGGTTTGACTTAACTTTTTATAATTAATTATTATTTACATATAATTATTTAGTTATTCATTTAGCTAGTTACAAAGAAATAATTTTTGTCCTGCAACACGACAGCATTGCTTTCCATGCAGCTGTTTAGCTTATCGGAGATTGTTTAACTTCGTAACTATATAGATGGAACAGTTCATATGATTTCTGAATGATTGTAGATACTGTTGACTAAAATTAAAAGGGATTAAGATTATAAAGCTAGTATGTACTGCATATCCGTCGATGGAGGGTATCTTAGCAAAAGATTTAATTTTACTCAATCGAGAATCTCAGATTTTAATTTTTACTTTCCTTTGTACAAACAATAATACTCGTTAGATAAATAAGTGAGTTCTGTAATGTAATTAACAGTAACAAGGGACCCACAGTAGAACTGCTAGAAGTCTTCAGGCTCTGCTTATAATCACGTTTACTTTAAAGAAATAATGGAAAAAGAGAAGGGGTTATAAAGCTATTTCAGAAGTCCACTAAGGAACTGCGGTGATGACAGCGGAGAAGAGAGATGATTTCACTATACCCTAGATGATTATGCTTCTATGGAATACGGGAAATTCATTTTCATATGATCACTATAATCTTGTTTCTAGTTTTGTTCAAGCGCTTTCTCACCATTTCGAGTTTACACTTGGAAGAAACTGCTGGCACCCATCATGTGCCAGTAAAGAATAAAATTTTAAGTTGCATCTTTACTCCAAGAAATAAAACACTGACATTATATCAGAGAGATACACCGTAAGTAAAACTTATTCTTAACAACTGTTGAGTATTTTCTAGTTATTTTGATATAATATAAGAATATTCTTTAAAAAAATAAATTTTTTCATTGTAAAGAAAAACATCTCAGCTGTTGTAATTGTGACGTCAATGCTTTTTTACTCAACATGCTTTTACAGTCATTGGTAATCTCCTTTTTCTTAACCATATTATTTAATAAGTGGAAAATCATATTTATTTTTATTATATCGAAAAGTTTTTACATAGAAATTTTATTTATGTATTATAAATAATACTTGTTATCATACAAAATGTAAAGCTACACATTAAAAACTAACAGAATTTGTTAACATTAAAATATTACCATCACAAGACAAAAATAAAATAGACATCATAATAACGCCTATGACGACGACTACCTAGCATGTTTGAATTTTGATAGTTAATTTCAATTACTTACAATTAATTAATTATTAAAAACAACAAAAAAATATTAGTTATGATCAGACATCTACGAAAAACATTATTCTACCTTTCTGAAATTATGTCTTTTATACCTGACTCATTGAATGTAGTTGGTTTTGCCTTTTTACCTGAAGTTTAGCAAGACATAAATGAAAAATCTTCAAGTGAAGAAGTAAGTTTGAGCAATAAAATATAGCTACACTAATGAGCGATTAACTAAATCTTTAGAAAATCTCATGTTCATGCAATAATAAAGAATAAAAGAAGGTAAAAAAGTTTACGTAAAATTAGCATCTAACTTGTAAAATATAGATAGAGCTTCTTTCAATACTCGTTGGAGAAGCAGGTATTACCATTTGTTTTATGAGATAAGTTTGGCACCAAAGTTTAAATCCTTCCTTGGCTTTTTAACCTTTTTTCCTTCTTCGCCAAACTACTCGCGAACAATCTCGATGAGGCGCCATTCCACAAGCCTTTCTCTTCTTTCTTTTTACTTTTATCACTGGTTTTTCTAACCCCAACTTTGTACTTTCTTCTTGCATATAAAGTAAAAGCTTGATGATTTTTTGTCCTATAGAGAAGAAAAACTGTTAGCAACTTAAACTGATTACACCTTGTAATAGTGAAGTGTGAAAAGGATGGCTTAGGTACATGCAAAAATACATATAAAAATGTAAGATTTAAAAGTAATTAATTTCATAATATAAGTTATCACTACAATTTCGATTTGGTCGACGTTCTTGTAAGCATGGCTTACGTGAGAATATAAATTTCGAAAACTACTCTTCAAGTTTCACGTATCTTTTCATTCTATCAATTTACTTTAATTATATAAATTTCGGTATTTTGATGACTAAAATGTTTTTTTTCACTAATAAAATTTATACAAGTTTTACCTTCAATACTTTGGTCCCTCTCGCGTTGAAAAGTGCGTTCGTGGGAACGAGTGGCTCTTTGCACCCTTCGTCTGATGTAGGGAGACACGGCACAAGAAAAACCAACCATATACGTTACCCCTAAGTGACAATCACGATTCATCAATAGATCATGAGAACTCTCTGAAAATTCTTCCGCCAATGTTTTCTGATGTCAAATCGGGTCAGAGAGTTGTTTTTTACAATGCAAAAGACACCGTTCAATGATAAAAACGAAGTTCTATTCTTGAAATCAAACCTGGAATACCTCCCAGCCTCCGGAAGATTATCCAAAAACTGTCTGGTGCTGCTACTATAATAAAGAAGAAAAAGTTACGCTGTACGAATATACATGCAGCATTTTTTTCTTTATCTCAATACTAGAATTTTTCATGCAACACATAATAGTTTTTGGACGAGGTAGCTTAACTCCACTTGGACAAACAAATCCAGCGCGAGAAGCTCGGCTGACCTATAAATATACCACTACCCACCAACGAAATTCTCGCCTCACAAAGTCATATCCACGTTCTGATTTTTAGCTCATCCCAAATTAACCCAATCTTTCTAGGCTGTTAAGTGAAAGCCGAAGCCTGGCTCAAGAGCGAAATTCTGACTCAACAATACATATGTACAAACTCCGTGTGACACTTTTGGATCATTCTCATACTAGGTTCATTTTACATATAAAATAAAGGATTTATAAGTGGTGCCACAATTTTTTCTCTGTCATGGTACTCCCATATTTTGGTCGCACCTAAGAGGGAGTGTTTATAACCAAAAGAGCCAAAGGACGTAGTGTAAGAAGACAGACAGTCAAAAGAAAGGAGACCATGAACAAGACATATTAAAAAGACAAAACAACAACAGAACCATAGGATAAAGGAAAATAGCAAAGAAAGACACGATCTGCGTAAGCATTTTAAGACAGTAAATCACAGTAAATCTAATTCATGAAATACTAAAGTCATGAAAAAAAACAATAAGGATTGCTTCCTAATCTCTAGGGTACTTATTGAAAAAGAAAGTGTGCGAGAAAATATTATCGAAAGCTCAATTGGAGTCGCCTTTGGATTCTTAATAAATCCAAGTGAATTGCTAAGAGCATCTTAAGCACTGCTAATACCTCTCTCAACGCCTTAAAATACTTCAACGAGGCAGCGCTTGGCTTAACCATAGCCTTGAAATACACCTCTTGCTCTAAGTAGCCCCAAGCGCATTACGAACACCATTAATATCGATTATCATTAATAGGAGCTTTCAAGATAAGTCGCTAAAGCACTTACACACAGCTTAAAGAGATCAAAATGAAATCATTGGAACATTCCTCTTTCATTTATGTTTAGCAATTAGCTTGCGAAAAGTACAGAGTGATCCCCTGTCCATGGAAAATTCATGTGTAGAGTAGATTCTAGTCTAGAAAATCCAGTTTATACTTCAGTAATAAAAAACACATCTAAAATCATACCAAGAAACGCATGATTCAGATGAATGTTATTAAAAAAATGTCAAAGCCTAGAGATCGCGATAAGTAAATTGGAAATTAGAACAGAAAAATAAAAAATCGATCGTTAAAAGACTTACGTGTATTACACGTATAGTTTTGTTACAATCAGCAACTGTAAGAATTTCCTAACTGACTGACATTGACTAACAAATGGTAGTTGTGTATCAGAGTCCTATTACTAAATCGTACTGCCTATTTTTAAAGATATATAATACAGTCACTTTTTCTCTTCAAAATGAGAGCATTCAATCAATTCCGAATGTAAGTATAGTGCTGTCATCCTTTGATTCTCTGCTTGCTAATTATTTCTTTGTATGGTAGAGAGAAAATAAGAAGATAGAGTTATTATACATACAAATAAATGTCTCAGCTACCCTCACAAATACTGGATTGTATGTAGTATACGTGTGAGACTGCTTGTCAACACCGGGTGACTTAGGTACAACGCTTGTTGAAAGCAAATGATAGGAAGCACACGATTGTTAAAAATACAGTAGTGTAAAGACAAAATGTAGAGATGGATTAAGTCTACGTATCCAGGAGGGCCATGAGTTATAGTTAGTAGGCAACTGTTCAGGGCAACCAAGTTTTGGGATTTTTCTGCTTTTGAGTCCACTTGACCACATGAGGTGTCCCAGACTTCCCCAATCACTTCCTACAGATCTCCAGCCTATAAGGAAATGACGTCCAAGATCATGAGATAAGTATAGCTCAGTACTACCCTGAAGAATAGTGAGAGAGAAGAATAACGCGAGAACACCGTGGGTAGTATAATGCAACAGACAGATACAGAGAAAGAAAGAGTGACGAAGAAGCTGCTGTGCTGGTGCAACGTGAGTAGCTGAGAAGTTCGCAATGATAACTCATCCAGTGTCCCGCGTTATGAGGAAGGAAATGAAAGAGATATAAAGTTTCCTTAGCAATTATTTGTATATCCTTCCAGTTTGTGCGTTGTCAGTTAAGTAGCGAACGATTGTACCATTGTTTATTTTTTTTTTCTGCATCAAGTGGCTTGGATCTCCTTTTTAAATAAGAGTTTTAGGTGCAGAGTTACGAATATAGCAGAGCAGAATTAAGAGTTGTATGATTTTTTTAGAGCAAAGCATGAGGTCTTTGGTTATAACGCCATCTCGACCAGGTTGCAATTTTCCTGGTCATAAATTGGAGCGTACAAACTTTGAAAGTTTGGTAATCCATTTTACAGATAGATGAAAACCCAACCTTGCCGAAAGCTAATGTCGATTTTCCTCTTTTTTACGTAGTCAAGGGAGCATCAAAGTAAAAACATATGCTTCTCAGTTTTTTTATGATTATGGTGGATACCAACCACTGATTTTGTCTATATTTTCTGTATACGTCAAACTGCGACTCGACGATGTATTTGCCCTTCTTTTTATTTCCCTCACATCTTCTACATCTAATCTTTAATGGGCTCCACATATTTGATCTTTTTAGATCTCCAAGTTTCACTGCGACATTCCATTTGTATTAGTTCCTAAGAGTGCTTTTTGATTTCTGTTTGCTACCTTCGGTTTTTCAGAATCTAAAGAAAAGTGAGTTGGGTTGTCGGGGAAAGGGAGGTGGTATCTATTTTTAATGGGGGATACAGTATTTATTATCAGTACGGGAAACACATTTTTCCGTTGGGTTGTTTGTCATCACATCTGTTGTTTGCAGTGAGACTTTGATTCATTCAAGATGAAAAGTTGCAGACAACTGGTATAAGATTTTCCTATGATGGCAGTTTTCTAAACGTATATGCATGCATGACTGTTGTCGAGAAACATTCATCTTTGAGGGAATTCCTTCATGTGATCACTTTCATAAAAATTTCTTCTGTTTTGTCCTACTTTCTTAATTGAATTTTTGTTTTTTTTTATGCATCACATAACTACTTACACAAGAGTTTAAAAACACAAATGAAAAAAAAAAAACTGTTTATAACCCTTAACAAGGAAAAAACAACGGTACTTTTTTAGCCGCATCAAAAATAAAGAAATAGCTTCAGTACTGAAAAATTTTTCATAAATAATGTACCATTAACGGAGACAAAGCGCTCCAAACTTTGACCGTTGAATGGCGAGTGATAGAAAACTTTTATCTTGACACTCAGCCAAGATGATAAAGAACCTGTATTTTTAACCCTGCAACAACCAAGTTATCCGACATCAAAATAATGCGCATACACAGTTCATTTTAATTTACCCATGGTCCTGTTTATCAAACTCTAAAAACCATCGTAAATTAGGTCTTGTTGTATTTAAAAGCATAAGTAAATACGACAAGCTTTGAAAAAGTGATATTCATCATTATCGTACTACAAACAAATTGGATGAAAAAAATTATTGTGGTGCTGAATATATTAAGTAAGATCGTAGGATCCGTTACTTATGAATTTTCAGTAGTATCTTTCAGAGTTAATTGCCTTGATAAAGTGCAGCCTTACTCCTCCAACTAAATTTAGTTTCTGACTGGCACAGAACAACATATAGATGAGCGTGAAAGGAAAAGGGGCCAGAAAAGGAAACAATGACAGCTAAGTGCCATTATCGTCAGACCTTGTAAGCGTTGGAACAAATTTTTATTCAATGTTTTAATCAAAGTGATAAATAAGCTTACACCTCGTGATCGCGAGCAAAATGTATGACTCCTACGACACTTCTGCTCATTCATAGAAAAAAAAAATTTACGACCATTTCCAAGTAAATATGTGTTGAATTATAAATTCATTTTTACTCGGTAACCAACTTTTCATGATTTCTTGTAAACAAAGGCGCCATAAAATATGGATTCGTTGGAATGAAAAAGCAACGAATAGACGCTAGAGCAACGACACAATTTTTATGTAGTATTTAACTTTGTAATAAAAATTCCCAGGAGCCCCATTTTGATTACATTATCCCTCTACCGATAATATAATACATAATAACATTAATTTCCCCAGAGGAACCCCCGTCCTTCCGTAATTAGGGCAACAATGCAGACGCATCACGTTTGTATTGCCCGCATACATACAAATGAGACCCCTGTGCAAAGCAAGGCTAATGTCCAGCACGGAGACCAGCCCCGACTTAGCACCCTCATCTCCTCCTGCCACCAGCAAACATTGAAACGCAGATCAGTACGCAGCATCCTCTGAAATTTTCAATCAACGCTGTTTACACCAACAGCCTCCTGCGTTGTTGTCAGCCTGCTCCAACTCTAACTAACCAACTCACGTGTCGCGTGATGCGCATTAACTCGAGTGACCTCTAGGGAGTGCGCTGATTTGATTCTGAATAATCGTGTTCCCCCCGCGACCAGGAGACCAACTGGGGAGGTGATCGGATAGGCCCTTGGGCTGCGTAGCGTAACTACACGGTGCTCGCACCTAATCGCTGGCTAATCACGTGGACGAGGAAATCCTTCTCTCTGCTGCTGATTCTGTCGTGACTATATGGTCCTCCTCCCAATTACCACGATTATTCAGTTGCCCGAGAACACGTCAGTGCATACAAATAGTCCGAGCTCTTGTGCACGTGCTCTTACGTGCGTATATACCAAACGAGCATTTGCAAAGAGGGAGATGCAACCGGTACCATTGAGGAAATTAAGGGAGGAGGGAGAGAGCCAATAACAAGCAGATAACAGATAGAAAGTGGTGGGGAGGGTTTCGATCGTCCACTTGGCTGAGGTCAATTGAAGATCTTGGCTTGGCTGGAGAGAAAGAGAGTGGAGCTTCTGCCACGGACTAATGAGGCGTGGCACTTTATGGAAATCAAGGGAGAGAATAGCGGTAGTGCTAGTATCAGGGTGCTCCTCTGGAGCTGAGACTGATGAGGGGTCGGGAGGACTTTTTTTGCACAAAAACATTCAAGGATACTTATTTTTTTATTCTGGCAAAACTACGAGGCACTCCTGAGTATCAGTCGTGCCTTAAAAAAGAAAGTAAGAGTATTAGTTGCGGTTACAGTAGCAGGTCATCACAAAATGAATCTTTTTCGAGTGATGATTTTAATTCAATCAGATAATACGATATTGTCTTGATGGTTTTCATTGAAGCTTGATTAAATTTTTGTTGTTGTGTCATAAGTTTTTTTTAGCGGAGCTAAGAGCATAAACATCGTCAAGTGGTGTGAGTCAATATTAGGTCAGACAGATGTTGAAAATCAATTGTAATGATTTCTGTAACCTCTGATTTTTTAATTATTATGAAGAATGTCAATTATAGGTTTCACTACGACTAAAAATTGTGCAGACTGAAAAAATGATAATCAGGACAGAGTGAACGAAATGGGTCTATTACATTTTCATCGTGGATTATCGCCTAATCTCGCCACTCACCACCCCTTAAACAGTCACGCCAAAAATTCGGGCAAATTTCCGTGAGAACACAAGTCGACGCAAACAAGAAAATTGCGTAGTAAACAATGAAAGCCAGAGAGCGAAGAAACAAGAGGCTCTTCGCTGCTCTTTAGACACTCCTGAAAAGCTTTGCTGTTGAAGGATTAGCAAGCTTTGCTGCGCGAGCTAAACGTATACGGAACTAACGATTGTGAGCCAGAAACGAGGAGAGGGTGTGGGCACCCAATTGTGCTCAGTGAGGAGGGAATCGTTATTTCCTAGCACGTTTGTGTACTGCGCGCTACACATTATCTTGAAACAACAGAGGCGCGAATTATTCGACAGAGTACACCGAGTCTCCGCCAAGCTCCTGTTGAGCTCTTCCTCCTCTCCTCTATTAGTTTTAACTGAAAAAGCCACAGGAATCGCTCACGAATCTTTGCACTGGAGTACCTATATAGAGTAAATGTAAGACGAAGTCTAGCTCTTGAGTTGCCCACGAAAATTTGAAAGCTCAGCTAAACCCGATACCTCCGACAGACAGGCATATTCGTTTCAGGAAATGCGTTTATTGAAGACCATTAGCTGGAGCCCTTAGGGTATTATTATTCGAGATCCAAGAGAGAGTGAGAGAGGGGCGGGAAACCGAACTTTGCAATGCTGAGCGGGTTGCGGTCAATGAATCGCGTCTTTGGCTTTAAGCTTCTTTCGCCCAACCCCTTGCTTATGTTGGCTTCTTGTTTTAACTACCCCCTTTCTCTCAGTAGGTTCCGCTTCAACCATTTTCCTTTATCTGGCTTTCAACATTTTCTTCTACTTTCCTGCTCCTATCTATCCTTATCGCTTTACCGTCTGTTTTTCTACCCACCGCGCTTTGACCGCTATACTCTCTCTTTTTTATTGACGATAGAGTTTTGATAATTAATTTTCATTGTCTCAGTGAATTTACATTGTGCACTTGGTTGAACGAGTTTTGAAATTATAGTAGTTCGAATGGCAGAAGGTATGTGTTAAAAGATTTTTAAAATTGTCATCGTGGTGCATTTGTATGGCTTGACTTGTACAACTCTGTGCTCGCACGCCTGCGCACCTAATAGCCAACATAAATTTTAAACCTCATCTTTTATACTTTAGTGGATTGTCTGTTTTTCTTATAAACCATATATGTACATAATTTTTTTAACTTTTTTTTTGCTCAATCTGATGTGTCACTGTCGAACGTTGAACGAAAATAAAGCTTTATTTTTGAGTCTTACTCTGCCTCATAACAAATTTCTATACCATCATTTCGTGATTTTAATTTTTTTCCTGCTCTTGACTAGAGTATCCAAAAAAGTCTAGAATTGATTTTAATGGCGATGGTAACTTAAAAATTATTAAACTTTTAGAATGTTAACAATATACAAAAATTTTGATAATACTTCTATACTTACGATTCTATCTACTTACAGAAAAGCTACATAGTTCGCATGACAATAGATTAGGACAAATATTTAAGTGACCTGGCTCGTAAGCTTATTTTATACGGTATTATAAGGGTACTAAAAGTATTGATAACAAAGTAAAGAGCTATTGAATTTAAGAGTAAAATGAATATATTCCTAAAACCAGTAGTATCTTACTAAGTATAGATAATACCAGTAATAACAAGTATAAGGCCATAGTGGTAAAATACAAAGTATGGCCCGTCAGTACGACCCTATGGGATAATGAGATTTTTCTGACTTTCAATTCGGATTCAACAAGTCCAAAAACTCGTTTGACCTTCAAACCAGAGAAAAAATTCTCTTTTGTTACATCAAATAGAATATATTTGTGTGATTATTAAATCTACTTTCATTTCATATTTTAAAATTAAAATTTTTGTCATTATAAAATTTAGAGTTGCTCGATAAAATACTTTTTTTATGACGTACTCTGATCTTCTTATCAATTTAAATCAATCCAAGTAACCAACGACTATTTGCACTAAAAATGTTCTCCACTAGATAACACAAACCCTTGCGTTAATTTGCTTGGGCTGTTTGTGATTTTTTTTTGCCTCTAATGCAAATTTTTTCTTTTTTACGATATTTTCCTGGTTTTTTTTTCCGAACTAGAGGCAAATTTACAATACACTCTTCTGACCAGTCCTCCCTCCCTCGATAGCATGAATATTTATCGTACGTCCCGGCTCAGCCCGGATATCGAATGAAAATTCCAAATACTAACCCGTACAATGTAAATTTATGCTAAAAGGAGTTTATAGACAGCAAAAAATGTATTTTCACCCGAACGAGCTGAAATAAAATACAAAAAAAAAAAAAAAAAAAGATTCCAGCCTCACGCTTGCCACTGGTTGTTCGCTGTTATGGTAAGTTTGGAAAAAAAAGGGTTCGCATAATATCTTGAGCCCTCGATAACGGCAAACAGTCAAGTTTCGTGCCTAATACATGAACGACGCACGACGTACAATCTAATCTTGAATAATGCATTGTAGCCCGACTATCCTTTCCAAGATGCGCGAAAACCACGTGTAGCCACATCAGCCTCGAAGGTATAAATCAAGCTTCAGCCTTGTTTCGTTCATTTGCACTTCGATAAAACACGTGGCGTTATCCCACCCTCCCATCTTTATAATCCAGACCAATGCCGATCCAACTACTTTCATCCTTGTTTGCAGCACCGACCGAGTAAATACACGAAAAGCCCACTACCCACGTTATTCTGCGTCAGTGATTGTCACGAAAAGTGTGATATTTATTCTGGAAACGCAAGGAACAAACGTAGAGGTGTTTCTACGACGTAATCACCTGGGAAAGCGAAAAGAAGTTCCGTACGAAAATCCCATTAAACAGCTGCTCCTTCTCGTGTTGGCGGGGGGATGCGAGCGTGTGAGATTCGCTACTCAACGAAGGAGCTAAAGTGAAAAAAGTCGCCCAGGGAGTCATAGAGGTTCGATCTCGCTGTGCACCGAGCGAAAGCCAATCCAGCTCACAAGACTCTCCCTCCGTTGCCCAGACCCATGCGTTTTTGTGCGCTCCCGTATCACGTTACGTATACATTTTCCCCCCTTTCCTCTGCTTATTCCAGCTATCCGGCCTCCAGTTCCCGGCTCGGTCCATCGATCCACTTTACTCACGCCAACTTGGCCGATTTCTATACCTTCTCCTATTTCTTTGAAGTCTCCACTATCTATACCCGTTAGACATTATACGTACTTGTTTACGCGTGAGCCTTTTTTTATTTGTTCAAGGAGCTTACCCGCTCGACTCGTACCTGTGCGCACGTGTGTACTGGCAGTTGCAGCTTGCAAGTTGGAGAGTTTGCATATTTCTTATGCTTACTGAATTTTTGACTCGTAATAATTTGATAGTCCTGAAGTGAATTGAAACGTGTATGTGTGACAAGGCTCAAAGCAAAGTGCTTCTCTTTCCTGTTTTTGTAGCCGTCTCCTTTTCTTGCTCCCCTATACTTCAAATACTTTATCTTTACTCTCCTTCTTCTTTATCTTTTCTCTCAGTTCTTCGTTTTTTTTGGTACGTGATTTTTTTATTGTTTTTAACTTGGTTTGATGCCTTAAATAACTCCTAAGCAATTTGTACTTGCTTGAAAAACTGTAAAGGTATGGCTAAGGTGTTTTTTAAAACAGTCAAACGTGTCTACCCTCAAATAAACTGCAAAGTATTGAGCTATTTTACGTAAAAGTACGTGAGACTTGTAGGAAAACTGTGAGATCTGAAGTTCCAAAAACACGCTTAAAAGCTTTTATAAGCTACGGAAATTCGGATTGATTAAACTAATGTTATGTGTGGAAACGAGATGGAATGGTACTTGTGATATGTATGAAGTAGCTTTTAAATTGAAACTTGACTATTTGATGTTAATAGACAAACTATGCTAAAGTGAAAATTTAGAAATTGACTGAAAATGGGTGGGTCGATCATCAAATAAAATAATCTAATTTTTGAAAAAAAAAAGAGAAAAGTAAGTTGTTTTGCAAAGAAAAGAAAGTCGCTCAAGGACCCTACACAAAAAGAGTAGTTAAGTATACAATAATCAAAAGGATGCACGAAAATTGTTATTGATTTGTGTTCGACGATAACTGGTTAATGTATTTCGGATGGTTTCAACAGTACTGTTACCGTTCATTTCGAGTTTTGTAATTTAGTTGCTGATTCCTTTATTTGTATTTTTACCTTTTCTTTTTACTGCGTATGCATGCTTTAATCGACTGCGAGATTCGGAGTATCAAGCAGTCGCAGTTAGAAAGCACGAAAGTAGTTGCTGCTTTCGGGGCCGTTTTTTCTTCTCCTGTCATTTATGAATGATAAAGGAGGCTACGTAGTGTTCGACTGAAAGTGTCGAACATGATGTCTGGCCGTTTAAAGCATGTACACGTTATGTTGTTTTGTTTTATTTGGTTGCTACGGCGTTTCTTTTGATAAATAAAAGATTTTGTGGTTTCTAAGGTGGTGAACGTTTTTCCGTTTTTGATCAGCAGTTAAAGCGAAAAGACGTTTGTAAAAATCGACAAATTTTCTTTAATAAACCTGTGTAAGAAGAAATCGTTTAATTTCTTGAATCGTGTAAGAAACAAGTACTGTGTAGTAGATACGGTTTCATGTGACAAACACGAGTTGTTGTTTTTGATACTGGTAGGGAAGGAAACGTATGATCTCATCCAGACGATTTGTGTTGGCTGATACTGCCTGTGGTTATCATGTTATAATTCCAATTAAGGAAACATCTGCAGTTAACTCTTTGTATGATAATGTAAGATTACGAACTTGAAGAGTGTTAACAACAACAAGGCCCCAAAGCTTATAAAAAACATTCAAAAACTCCATCTAAAGAGTGTAATTTTTGTGCAGAGCTAGAAAACAGCCTGACATTCATAATTTCAGGAATTTTTTTGTTAATTCGTAAATAAGAGAATAAAAATAAAATTTGTAAGGAGAGAAAGACCTCTTTTGTCAAAAAGTGTTTGACATCGCTTAATCAATGGAAGCAGCGGATTGAGATGCCGTGAAAAAGCAAGAAAAGGCTGTAACGGCTACGTCAGAGACTAAAGGCAGGAGATAAAAAGACCAAACAAAGAGCAAAGCAAGCGAGAAGATTGTTGATGTAGTTAAAATGAAAGTTATTGGCAATCAAAGCGTTGTTTCAAGAACTAAAAGTATGAAAAATCCGAACACCTGCAGATAAATGACATTCTTGAAAGTAAAGAAAGCTCGTTTTCCAAAAAGCAAGGTATATATCGTATAAAGAAAGCAAGTGAAATCAGTGGAGAAAGACATGACTTTGGTGACAATGATCCAAATCATCTGTATCTCACGACTCACTTGTATTTCTCTTCAACAAACTTCAAAATTAAAAACCATACTATAAGCTGGCAATTACTTTTCTAGCTGTTTGATGACAAACTTCTCTGTCGCATGTACCAAATAGTCAAGCCCAAACACTAAAGTGACTGTATATCGAGACGAATAACGTACGTGATTTTTTTTTCCAATGGTGAGACGTGCAGTTTATCACTATTAGTTCCATGCTATGGGAGCCGTTGTCTATTGGAACTTTCTGATTTCTGAACTGTTCTAGACACATTTGTTACCAAATATACGTTGTAATTAAATTAATGTAATTTGAAATTGATAGACCTGTACCATGAAACATTCATAAAATGTTTATAGTATTCTTAAAGTCAATCTATTTTAATCTGTCGCAAAATAGTTGAAATTTACATTCTTTAGACAAGTATTATTTGTAAGTTATCGACAAATGTACGAAGTGAGCTGTAAAAATTAACAGTTACAGATAATTGGCATGTTTCACATTACTATTAGTCCCATCAATAAAATGAGATTACTAGCTCAACAAATAAACCAGACACAAAGACAAATACAGTTGATCCACACTATCAATCAAGCCGAAAGGTTGAGTCACTTGCGTACGCAAATAAAAAATGTCTTGCATTTTTACTAAAAACTATAACCTCGTCACATCAGCTAAGAGGAATTTTAGAATGCTTCATTATCCCACCTTTTACGTTAATTCCAAACCTGCTTAATCATATTTTCAATATTACAGAAGCAGCTATAAAAAAACCAGCATTGGCTTCCGTGGAATAAAAATTCTCAGTCCAAGTAGTGCAAGCCCCGCTTTAGTCAGACATTGACCGCACCACGAACATCGATGTTCCAAAGCAGCACCTTGTCCATACTATTCCGGACTGAATTAATAACCAGCTATTTCTGAAGCTCCAACTCTGTCTCAAAGTAATTTAAACCCAAAATAAGATTCAACCAGCATCTGAGAGACGACAAATACAAGTCGTTTGTATATGTACAAGGTTTTCATCTTCGTCCGAGCGCCCAGAAGATGTCTGATCGTCCATCATCAACAGCCGATACATCGGAGCCTGTGGCATAATAGCGCTGTTGGGTGTCCGTGGTATCTCGACAGGTGCTATGCATACGGTCGCGTAACAAGTCCTGTTGTGCCATGACGGGGCGACGTGATTGCTCAAGGTCGGGAAGGCATCGCCAGCCGCGTTTGCCGACTACAAAGAGGTCGTTTCTCGAGCTGTTTAGCGGAATAATATCCAAGGGGTGTGGTTGAAAGAAGCGCCGATCGTGATCGTTTGGTCGTGGAAAGGGGACCATTGAGTAGGGAGACAGTGATGGATTGGATGAATCCATCGGCGGAAAATGAGACCGTGGGGTGTCTGTGATCAGCGTGGATTTGTCCCGAATCGGAATCACCGACGATACTCCGACGAGGAAATTAGTTTGGAGTATACGATACGCGTTATTTCATGCAGACAAACGTATGACGCATGGAATTTGTTGCGATTTTACAATGTATAATGCGCGTGTCTCGTCGGTACCGATGTTCTCGCTGATTGATCGTCGAAATAATGATACCCGCTGATATTTCGTGTCCAATTGTTTGATGAAGGGATTATAGCAGGGAAAACAGGCAACAAAGCTTTTGCCGACGCGTTTTGTCATGTATGACTATTGTGGCTGGAGGGAGTTTGACGTCCGTGTGTTGATTAATGGGATCTCAATGTCGATGGATGTTGTTTGTCACGACGGGATGCTCCATTGGGAAAAAAAAATGGAAAATATTATTGTTTACTGCAACTAATGCTCGCGCCGATGGACAAATATTTTCTCTTCGGAGTGACCGTCGCACTTGAGACGATTAATTTCTTCTTTTTCAATCTAGCTCTTCTCGACTCGTGAGAACACAGCACTGACGCACTTGCCACGAGAAACATGAAACCTACTCTGTTTTGAGCTATTTTCACTCATTTAAGTTGAAACATATGATGAAAAAAATCCTTGTAACACAATTATTTGCTAAGATTCGTAAAAAAATTTAGTTAAATAAAAGTATCGACCGTGCATTAAAAAAATTTTCAATCAAATCGATACATCATCAAAAATGTACATCCTGGTTTAGATCTGGTATGAACTCTTTTTCCAACATTAGCCTTTGATTTCAGAGAAAGAGCTGACTCGACTGACTGTCATCTCGGGGGGTGATATATGTACGAAACTGCGATTCCTCGCGTTTATTTAACCCCTACTTTTCCATGTCATAAATCACACGTCTGACGTAGCATCGAATGTTTTGGTGATTACGCCGAACTCGAGGAAAAATGAAATTCATCAACACCCCACTTGGATTAGATTAAAATGGTCTTTTGTTTCAAGATTTTGCACTTCCACTGAGATCTCTAAGCGGAAATGGGAATACCTATCGAGCAAACACACGTCAAAATAATGACCGACGACGGTCCAATACCAATTAACGAACCCACTGGTAATGCACATCCAACTCGAAGCCGATGATTTAAGGCGCCAAGTTCTCATCGAAAGGAAAAAATGGCTCGCTCTAACGATGATAAATCATACGAATCAAACTTCAAAGGTTAATGAGGCGAACTAATGGCCTTGAAATTCCTTTTTCCTCCTTTTTTTCGCCATTTTTCTGCTCTCGCTCGACCCCCAAAAGCCTTCTTCCGGCAAACAAAGGTTTTTTTAAAAAATACCAAAGCTTACAAATTCCACCTACGACTACCCTACGCATGCGAAATATTTAGCTGGCTGCTCTCGATAAGTCACCCAGCACACGAGACGTCTCAAGAAGGGGGGTAGGAGCAACAGTTGTACTGTTTGTCTTGAGAAAAAGCGCGGCAAACGTTGGGTCAACTAATAACGCACATCACAGGGTTCCCTATAGCTCATTATACCGCAACACGCGTGAAACACGGTGCAACCAGGGGTGCGAAAAATTGTATACTTAGGGCAGATGGGGTGGGACGTGGTTGGCCATTTTCCGCAAAGTCGTGGCCGTGACAGCCCGATTGCTCGGGGAAAATTCAATTAATACAAGGAAAGGGAGGGGGTTGGGGAAAATATCTCCAAAGTTCTCAGCCAAAGAGCCGAGCTCGGCTCGAGGCTTATCGGGGATCAAGTGCGCGTCAGAGGGGAAACAACCCCCCAACCCCTAGAGAAGTAAGCACCCCATACCTATATGAGTGCCTTGGTCGTCGGTGTACGTACACGTTACGCTACTTATGAGGGGGTCTTTAGGACGAGTAGAGAAAGAAAGAGTCTTTCCGCTGTGCTTGGAAACGCGAAACACGTCCGTGTCCCTGCAAACGAGCCGGGAGATATGTGTAAGCAGGAGGAGGAGTGAAAAGGGGCAGAAAAAGCAAGTTCGAGGTTCGGGAGGTGGGAAGCAAGAAAAGGGGGAAAAACGGGCGGTGTAGCGCACTACGCGGGAGGATGAAGGGGGAGAGGGTGAGAGGCAGCGCACATCTGCTCGCACAGAGAGAAAGAGAGAGAGCCAGAGTTGCACGCGCTATACACACCCTCTGCTCTTCCAGCGTATGTATATGTGTGTACATAAAATATACGTGTGCGCCCGAGTGGGTATCGCACAGCAGAGAGCAGACACGCGGCTGTGAGTTGCTGCGCGCGTCGGCACCGCCACTTCTGGTCCGCGGGGTCACTTCTTGACTCCCCTTCTGCCTCTCGCTGTTCTCTTCTCGGCTGCCTCAGTCTGCGCTCGACCGTCGTGCCCGTCGCCCCGCAGCCCTTCGAGCTCAGCAGCTAGCAGCCCCGCGTTGTGTGTCAGTGCCGATACATTGGTATTTTCTTCTTTTTTATTCCCCTGCTCGTCTCCTCCCTATCGCGTCGCGTGTGACCGCGTGTGTCAAGAGTCGGCCGACTCCTTGTTGCTCGTCCTCTCCACGCTCCCAGCTCCACACGCCCCTCTTCGTCCCCCGGTTTTATTGTTATCTGTGCTCGTGGCTCAAAGCACGGGGTCCCTGCGATTCCCGTAGCTGTTGCATCTCTTGGTTAAATTTGTTGTTGTTGTTGTTGTTGCTGTTGTTGTTGAGTGAGCAAGTGTCCATAGCACCCCGTTTCTGGCTTGTCCGAAGGGATAAGTGAGCGAACGAGAGAAGGAAAAAAAAAAAAAAAAAAAAAACAAGCAAACAGTGCCAGGGGAAAGAAAAGACGAAAAAAAAGATGAGGCCAGCGAGGCAGTAGTACCAGAAGCCCCTCGAGCACGTAGAGCGGCAGTTCCTTGGATAATCAGGAGGGAGAGCATGCCGGTTCCGCCGATCTCGCTACCATGATCGTCGAGAGGACAGCCGACGCGAAGACAACCACGGTGGGACCTCTACTCCAATTTTCTTTTATTTTCCCCCTCAACGGCCCAGCTACGCTTTGCATCCACCTGTGGTGTCCCACATACACCATAGCCGACTCCTCTTATCGGCATGCACATTGGGGCAATGTATAAATAAAGAGCGAGCGTATCGATTCTAGCGCCCGTATGGCCAGCCACCCTGCTAGGACTGTGCTATTACTACTACTATGGGACTACTGGAGTACGAGAGCGCCTCGCGTGACGTCAGCTTGTAGACCGTGGCGTAGTTAAAACACGAGCGGGTCTTTACGTGGGAGGGAACGTGCATACTTGAGTTTCGATCGCGCTACCTCTTGCCGTATTTTTTTCCTGTCTTTTCCCTCCACTGCTTCATGAGAGCCGAAATTTAGGAAATTGACACTCGACCGCCGATTGATAGTTCGGTCCGTGCATCAGGTGCAGCGCCATCGGGGGAAGAGCGGATCGGGATCCTTGACACCGCGTTCATATCCCCCACCGCTTTTGAGCTTTTTTTTCATCATTCCCGTGGCTAAGAGTCCGGGAGAAAATGAAAGAAAGAGAAAAAAAAAAAAAAAAAAACGAGAGGAGAGGAAAACAGCGCGCTCGTGGTGGGGCTTTGTGTCCTACTCTACTTAAGAGCTCGCGAGGAGTGGGTTCGTATGCAGGCAGTCGAGCGTGATCGCGGGGTGTTTTGGAAATGGAAGAAAAAAATGAAGACGTGGATTGTAGTAGCGAAAAACTGGTGGATTTTAGAAGGAGTCCAAAGGTTTTTGAGGTGTGCGTTTTCTGGGTCTTTGGGCAGATGATCGCCAAGTGGGCCTTGATTTTTTATTGGGGATGGGTCGGGTACATTGGGGATACTTTTTGGGCTGCTCGATCACGTTTTCCTTTACAAACTTCCCGTCGCACTTTGAAATTGAGCTGCCTTAAATACTGACCATTCTTTGTTTGTACTATACAATATTTATGACACACGAACGAAAGTCACACCTTTTTGATGATATTGATTTGATTTTGAAGTAACGAAAGTGACTTTGCTTGAATATTCGTACGCTGTGTATGCAAAAATCGCTCGACTTCACAGTTTGACGGTATAAGTACCGAACTTTAGTAAGTGAATTGAGACCGAGGAGAGTCGGATTGACTGCATATATGGAGCGTAATCTCGACCAACATATATCCAAGCCCAACTTCTGAAAAGTTTTATATGAAGCACGACCGTTGCAACCAGAAGAATACGTGGTACAAATATTAACGGGTGTAAGTCGGGGTGAAAAACGTGGCAAAGGTCTAGCGATTTTATGGCGTGGAAATTTGATCTGTGAGCTTACAAAACAGCTTACAGACTCCTAGTGTTTGCAATATAGTCATGCAAAACAAAGAAAACTGTCTGTAGATCATAACGATTCGTTCATTTTTGTTTCAACAGTTAGTAAAATAACGAATACATACAATTTATGGGTTTTGTAAAATTGCGTTCAGTGTTACTTTGACGAGCAGATCGTGACTTTTAAACATTCAAGTTGGAGTCTTCATTTTTTTTTTTTTTTTTTTTTCAATATATTTAGTAGAGTAAGAACTTTAAGTATTGTTAAAATTGTTGAAAAATCAGCTGAGGAAACGATTTTTTGATCCTGGACTGGACATTCTGGTTTTGTAGTAAAACGTAGCGGTAACAAGAAACTACTACACAGACCTGTTCAGGGGTAACGTCACCGTATTATCCTCAAACGATTACAAAGCCACAAATCAGCTTCAATTACACGTTTAATAGACCAAGAAGCCCTGGTTAAGCTAACTTATAAATTTAAAGTGAAACTGAAACACCCCGAGTAACGATGGAGGGTGAAATCTCATGTTACTTCCAATTTGTACAAACTATACAAAACAATAGCTTCGTAAAGCCAAATCGACAATAGTTGTACGTTAATTCTATTCATTTATTCAGTAAAGCACAAAATTTGATTAATAACGTGATTCAATTCAGCTGGTTCCGTTAACGATGATTAATCGCAAAAGCTTATTTCACGTTTTTGGAAGATGACCCATGATATGGACGTTGGACATGCGAATTTTTGCGGAATAAGCTTGACCCATTAACGTAATGAAAATTTTTTTCTCAACATCATTTTTCCACACAAGATTTTTAAAATAAATAAAAACCGGTACGTGGTTCTTGCTAATTAAAAATTCTGCAGAAAAAATTTCAAGGACAAATATCCGTCCGCTACCTGAGTTCCAACAAAATTAAGAAACTAAAATGTCATTCACGTAACCCCAAGTACGAAACCCGGTATACATCGCTTCACCTGCGAAACATGTACATCCTCGACGAAAATCCTAAAAGCACTCCTTTCATACCCTCGACACATACGTACATGCTTTTCGTAGCCTTTAGAATAATATTTTGAAAGGGGCCATTTCCCCCGGAGCGCGCTTCCTCTTATCTCCCGCTTCACAGCTATTTTTATTTTGATCTGTAAACACGGAGCACCGATATGCTTCCGTGTTTTTTGACGTTTGGTGAAAAATTTTCTAGCCACTAGAACGGAAAAACCCTGTTACAGCGTCAAGGAAATATATTCCGTACCCAACAGTAGGACAAAAATGTTCTTGTGAATAAAGTTTCGGATGGGTAGTGGATGATGCTATAAGATATGATTTGGAAATTACGGAAGATTTTACATTGATTCATGACTCTGTTGTCCAGTGAGGTTAATTATTACCGAGATAACAAGGTCTCGAGTTTGATGTAACGTGAAAGTTTGTCCTGCGGCTTTTTGGACATCTATAGTTTCGATTGTTTGATGTGCGTGCAAAGTCCGAGTGGTAAACTTTGACACCGACCAGGTACTAGTTATGGCTAATTTGAAAACTGTGTTTCGTGGAGCTAGCAGTCGTTTATGGGACTAGGGCAAATACAAAACTCACTTGAAATCCACAAACTCACAATGCAAGTTTATGAGTTCTGGGCGATATTTCACCTTCGATGAATCTTCAAAAAGTTGCTGTACATCGTATCCTTATAAATATTTTTTACTGATTTTTATACTCTGTATAGCTTGGGGTCATATTTATTATCAATAGATATGATATTTGATCTTAGGATTTGAGTTGTAGGAAACTATACTAGTTGGAGGTCAGAGCGAGTACTTGTGGTTCAAGAAAATTTCAGTTTCCACTGGTGCTTCCATCGTTGTTCGTCCAAAACTGCTATCACATTTTAAAAAATGCCAATTAAATAGAAAATTTTATTTTATGTAGTCCAAACTGATATCTACTCTGTTATATGCATGCATGGATATTTATATCATGTGCATACATATAAATCAAAACATTTGTAAATTACCTCGATATCTCAAGGGTGCAGATCCACAAAATCATCCCAAGGATAATATAATTTATTTCGTGGAGTCAGAAACGTATTCTACAGGATCACCATAGATTAGACTTTTTTTCCTTGTTACGTCAACCCTTAGACATTACAATCGTGAATCAATGCATGGAGCTAGCGAAAGACAAAATTACAGTGTAACTTTCACACTCTAATAAATTTGATGCTAATAAAAACCAAAAAACAATTTTTTCAATAATATCTTAAGTGCGTTCGAATGAAGTATCCTCGCCCAAAAGAAAGCCACCAAGATTCGACCCATCCTAGATCATTAATCTCCATTAGATGGCAAAGCCACGTCATTAGCGGGCGACAAAGTACATTTACAACACAAAGCAACAGAGAATAAAAAGAGACAAATACACACACACACACACATTTCCTGGACGGACGTCTCGAAAAAAGCTCACCCAGCCGTTCACACCCAGAAAGGGATCAACACGCTCTCTTGGCTACCCAAGCATTTCCGGGTTCTTATCACAAGAGCACCAAGTCAGACAAGCGCGATTCACGCGAAGCAATGGTGCGTACACACTGGCGTTACGGTTTACTGAACCAGCAGCCAGAGTTTGGATACAAGGAGCTGGGCGATACGTGAACACACACACACACACACACAACGTGGGATTGTTGATCTGGCGCGTGTGTGTATGGAGTTTATACCACACAACCACGGAAAATTCATAGGAGGTACGTGCACGTCGCTCCGATAAGTCGTGCCTGAAATTGACGCGCTTCTCGGGCCGTAATCACTTCGGATCATGCGATACCCAGCGCCTCCGGGGGCGTGAGAGTTTAATACACTCGCTCAGTAGAACTTGTTATCCAAGAACTTGGGGCTGAACGAAAACAGCTCGGCACGTCGCCCGGGAAGCTCAACGGTGGTGAATGGAAAAAATTTCTATATAGCACGATTGTCGAGGATAACGCGTCCTTTTCCCACATGCATGGGCGTGTGGTTCGGAGTTTAATGGTAGTTCACGCAAGCCGGAGGTGATACGATTCCGTTGAGTTTTCGTTTGATACTGCTATCGTATGCGATATTGGACTGGTAATACGAATGGTACTTGCGTGTAAATCGATTTATCGGGGTCAATTTGATACGTTCCACATAGTGATGCATAGTGTGTCTGATTTTGATTTCGTTTTTACCTGTGCGTTCTTGGTCTTGCTATTTTACGGTTTGGTCATCTTGTTACTATCTTTCATTTCCAAAGGATCATTCTGAAGTTTACTTGCTTCGTCAGATCCTTTTCAGCATTTCTTCTTTCAATAATTTTGCATAGATTTAACATGATAATGAACTTCATTAGTTAAATAGTCTAATGGGACAAAAAACGCGTCTTTTTAAATTTAATCAATAGTTGACAAGAGCAATATTTTGAGAACACCGTATTGTTTGGATGGCTTGCATTAAAATACAAAAAAAATACATGACAAGAAAAAAAAGATTAAATTTCGTAAAGTCTTATTGATATGGAAAATGTGATTCCGTAAAAGATGCGTTTTTATCATGGTTGAGGAGGGTAGGGTAGTTTGGTGATATGGTTAAAATACCACGGAATCCGTAAAAATTTATGTGGCAATGTAATACGCATCCGGTATTGATCTATTCAGAATGGCCGTTTACAATTGCCTACTATTCCCTGGACACGGCTGAAATCTCGTTTTCTCACAACAACGCTAATAACTTTCGACTTCGCACCGATGCAGGGAGTGGGTAAAAACTACGAGTCACTTCGGGGATTTGCAAATTGAATTCATTTCGATTGGTAGAGAAATTTTATGTTTACATAGACTCTTTCTGAATACAGTTTTTTAACTTAGCTTTGCGTTCTATCAACACGAAACACGTACCTTCTTTGCCATAATTTCAATACGTCGATGGTAATGATTAATTACTAAGGTAGCATCCCTGCTTATCTTCTATTTAAACTGTTCACAACGATCCATTGCTTTTGATAGCTAGGTATTCATCTCTGGAGTGAAATTATAATTTCTGGCGAATCTTTCAATTGAATAATTATCTTGTCTTACTTGGTTCGTTCGAAGTAAGCGAGTAATTGGAGGTAGCATATCATAGCCAGGACCAAATTGCAAACTGCATCCGCAATCAATCAGCCAGTCAATCAGCATAATCGATTGCGTATCATAATTGCGGCTCCGCGGACTCGCATGGGAATAGAAGGGAGTTTAATACAGTGATGCGATTTGTGGTTACGAGCACTGGCTACGTAATTTTGTAATGTGGTCGTGTCACGTCAGTTTTATTCGCAGTGACCACGTTTGAAATAAAAGTTGGAAATACTCAAAAAAAGGTGGAGTTGGTTAATAATCCATCGGTTACATTTCCAATGGTACACGAATGACAAAATTAAGTTTTTTGTTTGCGATAACATAATAACAGTTGTAATATACATTTCCAATGACAAAATTAAGTTTTTTGTTTGCGATAACATAATAACAGTTGTAATAATATGAGACTAGTTTCGCTCTAAAAAAGTATAATTTTACCATCACTGCCAGACTCTCAGGTTTGATCATCTCAGTGTTCTTAGATAATCGAGTTTATTTCGAAAAAAAGCTGCTCGAGTTTCATTCCTCCACTGCGCCGGAGCTTTAATTTCCTTAAAAGTAATACCAAATAAGGTCAGAGCGCTGCGTCGTATTAATTGCATCGGATAACAGAATCCCGAGGCCTTCGATGTGAAATCGAACACGTATATACATACGCAGCAACTACAATATCAGCAAACTGCTATCTAATATAGATTGCAGCTCCAATATAAGCATAAACTCGTGCGAATCCTCGAGGGATTTTTCACGCTTCGAGAATTCCCAGGTGCTAATGCCAATCTTCCATCGAAAAATTACTTCCTCGATTGTTTTCTTGATGTATAAGGGTAATACCGGACAATTTTCTTTTCCTAGAGAAGAATTAGCTTCAGCAGAAACCATTTAGGACAACCGACACCTATAAACTTTTTTTGTATAGAAAATGTGTATTGGAGTGAAATATCATTTTATATATGGTGGAAGAGTGTCATTGAAGGTGAAAAGAATTTCAAATTGAGTTGCATATTGGAGTCGTTAGAGAATGTTATAGAGTAAGCTTTTAGAACATAATTTAAAATTATATTATCTTGAATACACCAATAGCATTATATTTATTGCTAAACAACAAAAAATAGTTAGTCAACCAGGCACTTTAGTTACTTTTTGCATTATTTACATCCATGTCAACACAACACAACTTATCTATTCGTACGAAACAATGTTTTTTCTATAAGTTGTGTTTTTGATTACTTCGAACGATTATGCGTTACTTTGCTTAATTAAACTCAACTTGTCTCATGGCTGATGATAACAGTAAAATAGATATAAATTAACTGTTGGAAACCTTGAAGTGACAAATACCTATTAATTACGCTAATTGCGGAGTTTGCAGAAACTTCATAGCTAGAACGAGATCACAATGGCAGTAAATAGGAAGTGGAACAATTTTGTTGATTCACAGTACTTCTCATAAAACTTCTTGAACTCTTGGGTGCTAATTTGAGCGTACAGTTTGTTATAGAATGTTTAATACCGATTGCACTTTTATTATGGAAGTGGATTAGAAATATTCGTGTTAGATACGCTTCACCTGAATAACGATGAATAGAATTGGCACTATGAATATTGAAAGTATCTCTTGTTGAAATAATTTATCGTTTGTTTACTGTTCAGTTGCCTTATCGATTATTTTGACAAACAGTTGCGGCTTTTTTTACTCAACGGTACCATCACTGCAAGTGACAACTTTATCCTGCGTCCTATATACATTCTAGTTTAGAATTTTTTACATATAATTAATTTTTGTCACAAGACAAGAGCACAATGTTTCAGAGCAACTTTTTTTTTCTTTCTACTCCAAATAACGTGGACTTAATTTTATACTTTGATTGAAAAAATTAAATTGAAAAATCTCCCTCTACACTTAACTCTCTTGGAATCTACCTGCTCTGATGGAGTACGTGACGAGTAGTATGATTACCGTGTAAAAGTACACGATAACAAGTAAAGTAAGTTTCTATATCCATAGACAAGCTCTGCTGTCGTTGCCTTTATTGATTAAATGGTATCAGTAGTTTCGGAGATTGTGGGAGGAGTTTTTATGGCTCTTTTTTTGCTAATAAGATCAAATCTTCTTGCAGATTCAATTAGATAAGCCATGTATACATTTTTTTTCTATCCATAAACATGATTGATTTCAAAACGCAACTAATATTTCCATGACAAGTAGCGTTTGTTTGTGTGTGTGTCAAATTCATTAGTAATAGTACTACTGTCCCAGGGAAAAAATATATCAGTGGCATTGACATAGAATTGCACTTATGCTTTTTTTCCTTTAGATAGAAATGTAATGTCTCAGTTTTTCGGTGGATTGTATACCTAGTGCTCAAGTTTCACAGTAAATATCAGTTTATCAGTTGTTTTTGCTCTTGTAAACGATATGCTCATTCAGTTGAACGATATATCGAAAAGTTAAAATAATGTGATGTTAACTAAACGTTTTTCTAATTTATTTAATCATAAGTAACTCGTAAAAAACACGCGACTTGGCGATGTATCGTATTATTACAGGTCTAGTAGAACTCCAATTTCGCGGATACTGGTCATTAGTTTACTAGTTATGTGATGGACAGTTGTCCGTTTTATTGCTGGGAGAAAATCATCAGATACATGGTAAATAGCAGTATTATTATAAGACAGTTTAGAAAGTTTTTTGCACATTAATAGTAACATGTTAATTTTATAGTGAATTATAATTAGATACTTTTCTAATACATAGCAATACGTCAGTTGATGCAAGATATTCGTACATTGGTTTTATGACTGATGAAGTATGTAGTTCTATCAACATCAAATTATTTTAACTTAGTAGTTTTGATTAACATTTAACACTATAAATATAAAAAATTGCAATTAGAAAATTTAAGAGGTCAAAATACATTACAATCTAGTACAAGTATTTCAAAGTTTGCAGTTTTTCTTAACGTTATTTCATAAAATTTAACGTACGCTTCGTTCAAATCTAAAACTGAACAATGCACAATTTTGAAATTTACCCCATCTAAGCCCACGAGGCTGATCAAAGAGAACAGAAATGAATAAAAAAAGTGTAAAAAAGGGGGAAAACTGACCGGTGCACTTAGAAAACGAGTGAAAACTCTGCATTAGCGTCCGTGAATAGGAACCAAAGCAGACCAAACGGTTAACGGCTCACCGATTTCCAAACTTAATTGGAATACGTAATTATACTTTGGTGCATTGATATGGAAATATTCCGCGGCAAAGTTACTTAGCATTGTCAGTTTGGCCCACGGCTGGGGCAGTACAGGCTCGTTCTGGCTGCACGTCCCGGTCGCTTCTGCCCGTGTGAATCACAAAGCACCCGCCTTTCATCCCCTAGGCTCACACTCCCACGCTCGGATGAATTTGCGTTAATGCGATATAGTTGAGTGGCTGCACGTTGATACTCAAAGAGTTTTAACGAGGAAAGTGATGGCTTTATTTTTCAACGGGAGTATCCAAGCGAACACTTTTCAACGTTTTTAATGGGTTTCTTGCACAAGGTGACATCTGAACTGTCCAGCTTCTATCCAAGGGTTACATTTTTGTTAATAATTTAAAGTCATCTTTTATCAGTTTAACGTAATTGTTTACTGATCTTATATACCATAAAATTCAGTGCAATTATCGTAAGGAGGCTTTTACAGTATTTCTTTATTAATATTCGGTGAACCACGAAAAAGCTTTCATGAAGCACTTCACGTTGGGCGAAGAAAAGTTTTAAATATTCAAAGCAAACTCTTGAAATCAGTCCTAGTCTTTAAAAATCATGAAAAGTCAGAAATTTTGTTAGCCAAATGATGTTTTCGAGCTAAAACTATACAACTTAACTTGTTGTTACAAAGCGATTTTGTTTAAATAAATATTGATTACATAACAATATTCTTATGATATTATAATGAGAAATTCATTACGCACTTATTTAAAGCTGTACACATTATGTGAAAAGTACACGCAGCTGCTGATTTCCACATGGATGTGCCAATCCTCGTGCGAATGAGTTGTAAAAGCTATTTTTGATACTCAGAGATTAGAGTGCCTTTTTGTGTATAAGTAATTACTTGACTCACTGGTTTGAAAAAACACTACTTCATTTACGGTGATAAAATCTAACACTTTGCATACTTCATACAGGCAAAAGTAGTTGAACCTCGTACACTCAGTGTAAAAAAGATTTTTTTTTTTTATGACTAAAGCTTGGAATTGGATCGAATAATTAATTCTAAATCGATAAAGTCCATTTAATTTCCAAATGCCATTAAAACCCTTGGATTGTATTGATACGATATTGTTACACTTGTAATGAAAGTTACGATTTTTTTTGTTATTTTGCAGGATTTTTTTTACAATTTTAACTTTATTTGTTCATCTTTTCGTACTTATAACTTATTAAATGAATCACCTTTCAAGAATTTCGAGATTGATGAAACTGACTGTCAAGATACACTCTGCAGGGTATACGAAACAAAAAAAACCAGCATAATCTGTTAAAAGTTGGAAGCATTCATACCAATACATCATAACGTAATCACAATATTATGAAGTAGAGACAAGGCTATGAGGAGAAAAAAAAAAAGACAAAACGACTTTAAAATACGGTAGGGATGAAAATGACTTAATAACAAGTTAACATATAGAAGGTCAAATAGTTGTCGAGTGTAAGTAGGAGTAGCAGGTCCTCGAGTCAGCCAAAGTAATTTTAAAATGAAAATTTACCCTATCCGAGTGATCCATTCAGCGTTGGAAGCACGACAAGGGGTCTGGGAAGAGGGGGAGGGGGGTAAGACGCCCTTTCAAATTATGCGCCCACTTGCTCACCCGATTGGCTGATGTTTCAATGGGCTGGTTACCCCTTGGGGTTGCCAACTCAGTTTTTCTGGAGCAGCGAGGGGGCACCGGGAGAAAAAAAACATAGGAGTTAAAGTCGTACTTCTTCCAATTTTCAACGACTCGTCCCGCACCCTACTTTCTCCCCTAAGTTAGGGCTTGTACAAAAAGAACGTGCTAATAACCCAGCGGCTGTGACCCACATCTCCCCCAAACTCCAGCCTCATAAATTCAACATTCGCCGTCACTACGCAGGAAAAAACACGTGGATCCCCCCCCCCCCAACTGTGCTTCGCTGCTTTTTTCTCTCTCTCCCCTACTACCCCCTCGCAGAAGTTTTCATGCCAACCCCGTGGGGAGTTCTCGTGTGATTTACCTGCCAATCCTTCCACTGCATCCTGGAGATCGTCCCTGTTTTTTATCCCTGCGTGTCTCTTCTCCGTACGTACGTGCACACATAACACGCAGTGTCCTCCTCTCACCCCCCCCCCCACCTGAGCCACGTCTCGCGAGTCTTATTCGGTATTCGACAAACGCGCAAACACGACTGCCTGGGATCCAAGTACATTTCACGCGTATTAATTATTCATGAGCCGGAGGAGACCTTCCTACCCCACCCCCTTGCTCCCTTCGCCCGCGAGCGCGCAATCTCTATTTCTCTTTTCCTCCGCCAGCCATCCAAACTCCCCCCGTCCCATCTTTCTTCGTTCCGGGGCTGCGATATGATTTTGTCACGCTCTTCTTTCTCCCGAGCCACACTTCGCGGCTTCCCCCCAACGACGACGGCACGCGGTAGGTATAAAAATAGCCCGACGTGCCCCGCGGGCGTTACACTGAAAAACTCTGGTGGGATACTCTCGGAAATTCGGTTTGCACCGGGGGAAAACTGCCTTCCGTCTCCCCCCCCTTTTTTTCTAGGACTCGCGTTGCTCGTCTCCCGATAATGCCAGGGGCTTTGGTGAAAAAAAAAAAAAAAAAAAAAGAAGAAGGCGATACGGTACGCGTGCAAGTACAGTTTTTCCGCATAATGGGGAGGCCAAGGATAGGGACGACAGCGAGAGCCCATTGGGCGTCGGGCTGAGAAAACGAGAGGAATAATGCACCGCTTCGACAAACGAGGAGAGGGAGATACGGCCTGGGGGAGTTGTCATTTTTTTCCACCCCTACCCTCCGTCCAACGCGTGAAAAAATCGTGCAGCTCTTGGATTGTCATCGCTCATTCGGCCGACGGCTTGTTATGATCTGGAGGTATCGCGACAGTGCGCATAATGCAAACACGCGCAGGAGGATGTTGTACGCGATACGCAGGTGATCGATCTTTCTCGTCTACCTGTCCTTCGTGTGTAGGTAAGGACGTAGCTAAAAGGCTGTACATCCAACAACTCCTCCTCCTCGGGCTCTTGGTCAATGGGCGTTTAACATTTATTAGCTTGGAAAGCTTCGTTCCGTGACACTCGCGTTCAAAGTTAGACCGGGTGTGTTTATTTCGTCGTTATGTGCACATGTATCCTGTTATCGACGATGAGTGAGTACACCATCGTGCATGTGTATACACTAGGTGGCTTGACACGTTCATTTTTTTTTTTTTTTTTTTTTTCATGCACACGCGTCCTCTTTTAGCTCACGCGTACAGTTGTGTGTGTAGAACAGAGGAAAAATTGCAAAGATAAAAGGCCAGTGCCTACTCTTTTGATTTATGCATTGTTATAAACGACCGGGTGTCAGAAATAAATATCAAATCGATTGTTAACACGGTATCGTCGGCTTTGTGTGTGTATACGCGCTAAATGGTTTATGTGTTTTCTGAGTTTTTTATTGCCCGCGTCGTTCTTTTCGTTTGCAGATATTTGACATCTTTTGCTGCTATCTGTTTTCACGAGCTATGAGGTTGACGTTGGACGGAATTGCTAAATATTTTGTGTGTACTGACTAGTTTTTCCGATTGTTGCGTGTTCCTGGTCAAACTCATCATAGTCATCTCAAGTTTTAGATGAAAAGCGCCATTATTGTTATGGAAATGTGGAAGTCATGTGTTTTACTGTTTATATGTACTGATGATTCACACATGAACTTAACTATAGTCTTCCACAGTGGCACCTACTTATTATGAAAATACAGCTAGTGGATCAACAATGAAACTTTTGAGGTTTTAATGCAGTAGTATTATTACTGCAAAATTAGATTGGAACAAGGTTCCTGTTTACGATCACATCGTTTTTAACAAATTTTGGTTGGTCTGAGTGCCAAAGCTAGCTTCGTTTGTTTAATTCTGAGCGTTTAATTTCCATGGGGATGTATTCAAAAAGTTTTTTTTTTTTTACTATTGATTTAAGAAATAAACTTTTTTTTAATGTATTACAATTCTTTCTCACGTTGTGCACAAAAGCTAAAATATATAGTCTGTTTAAAAAAAAGCTGATATTGTAAAATGCCTTTTGAATGAAATAATAAATTTTTTATCAGTGTTACTTTTATCGTTGTTAGTATCACGTCTTATCACTATTGCTGTTACTACTTCTAAATTCAATGGCATATATTTACGACTCAGTTATAAGTCAGGCGATAAGTCAGCGTCTATCTCTCTACACAACAGTAATCCAAAACAGAATTTTTAGTTTAAAACGATTAGTTTTTCTTTTAATTGTAAATGACCATCTCTTTAATTTGTGGTACTTTTATGTTTGATCCAAACATTAAATATCTTTAATTAAAAATATTGTCCATTGGCATATGTTACTAGAAAGCAACGGAACAAATTATCATTTATAAAGATATAGAATAGAAACAAAAACCTTTTTGATTATCTCTTAATATCATATCGTAAGCTTAAATAAGTCATCTTGCTATACTAATAGATTTTTATTTGTTTTCAAGCCCAGTATCCACCTTCACAAATCCATTAAACAACTTATGAGCCACGATTTCAATAAGCACGTACAAGTCAGGCAGGCCAGGAATCCAACTGTGACTGTCTAAGTGAATACAGTTTTAAGGAAGCCTCAAAGTTTTGGACTATGAAACGACTCCAACTAGAAGAAAAAAATTCATAATATAGTTGCCTCATTTAGCTTAACTGTTTATTAGGCACGCATATCCCCTATATTATTAAGAAATGTAAATGAAAATTTTCACAAAATTACCCTTCGTACACCCCACGAGCCCTCCACATACTTTTTACATGGTCTTATCCCCCCCCCCCACAAAATGAGAGGAAATTCTTTTACTCCCTCAACTGTTATGTTTAATGGGTTACACGTACTGTGAGCCTCTCTTATTCTCCACGATCCTTCATAACCCTCCATGACAAAGATAAACAGACAGAAGAATGACGAATCTTGGTTTCTTTTGTTATATTCACCACAGTCTGCCTTACTATTTTCCGGATTTGTACTTTTATGCTTAAGGACTTTTCTTTTATTTATCTCTTTACAAGCCATTCCGTGACCTCCAAAAAAATAAAAAATATTAGCGCTCTTGTCTGCATCCAACTATTTAGAAATCCTTAAAAGTTTTTTTGAACAAACAAAGAATAACTAAATATGTATGCAAGGGCTTATTTCTTTTTATCTATGAAATAAAAATATTGAAGAGCATTGCATATTAATACGTCCGATTGATATTTTTCTCTTAATATGTGTAAATATTCTGGTATTACTAATCACAATATTTGCATTGAATATCCATTAGAGTTTATCCAGAGTTAAAAACTAAAACATATTAAACTTTCACAGTTGAAACTGTCCAGAGTTTGCCAGTTTCTAATAGGGCTTTGTTGAAGACTCTCTGTTACCTTTAGGAGCTAACGAGGCTACCTCAATAGGTTTTCACAACAATGGCTTAGGAGTTGGGGGATTTATTTCTAAGTCAGAGTACGAGATATTTATTAAATTATTTCCGACGCTGTTCATGAGTATTCCTCATCTCTGACATCAAAGTAGACTCACCAGCATACACCTCTTTGCTCAATTAATTAAGGTTTAATGAATGTCCTGGTCTTAGTACTGACAAAGGAAGCAATAAACCCTTCGAGGCATGGCTAAGAGCAATTCATCAAAAGAGATCTAATTGTATTTGGACGACGCTTTGTATCGTCCAGATTTCTGCATCAAGGCCTGAAAATCAGGGAAAATGGCTTTTTTCAGCGACAGAAATATTATTAAAATTTAGAATATGAAAGGGAAAGCCCATAAACTCTAATAAAAAGAGACAATCCGTATTGCTCATGGAGGGCTCTATGTTGTTGACACAGTGGGTGTTAGAAGTATATATTTATTGACATCTCATGTAGACCTACTTTCGTTTGTGTATATGTTTATACATGTGTATGTTATCCTCCGTGTTGGGCGAAAGAAAAATCAATACGCACAGCGTGTGCATGGGTAAAGCTGTTCCTCACATTTTGTCAATTACATATACTGCACGTGAAAAATTAATGTAATTATTTCAGTTATCTTTACGAAAGAACTTTGGCTGTTGGCTGCACTGTGTGTTACAGTGCTTAATAGACAGAATTGTGAGAAACAATACAGATGACATACAGTACTAATATACATCCATATTCAGAGTCAACGTAAAAAATAACAGTTTTATAACTGTAAGGCCTTTCAATTTAAAGGATTAATCCAAAGCTTCACAAAAATTCTTGACAAATCGAAAATTATCCAAAGTATGTTGTTCTGTACATGAATCATTTACTTCTGTTAATTATAAACTGTAAAAACATAAATCATCGTTATTCCATCCAACTTTTTAAATTTCTACAAAAATGGTACATACTTATATATTATTCTTAAAAATAAAAGGATATATGTGCAAGTACGTAGTTTTGCTCTTGAATATTCAGACTTTCGATCGAAAAATTATGAAATACTAAGTATTCTCTGACGCATTTAGCTACTGTATGCGTACATACTCTACACGTGACCTCATAAAAATGCGCTTGTCCTCTTTCTACAACCAGAGATATTTTGGGATGGCATTATTTCTAAAAGATTTGTCTTCAACTTTTCGCTTTTCTTAGCAATAAGGATACAATTCACAGAACGGGTGCTTAGGTTTCATCAGTAAAAGTTGCTTGAAAAAACAAATTTTCTGCAAATTTCATTTACAAAACATTATTTTCCTACAATAATGACAAAAAAGCGTAGTATCAAAACCAAAAAGTAAATTACTACGACAACATGAATAAAATTTCAAAAATCTGCGTCTTATTTAATTGATAACAATGATTAATCTTTGCTCAAATTTAAAAGTACAGTTATTTAAAATAAAAAAATATTCAATTCAAAATAAGAATTTTGAGTACTTACGCTGCATTACAAACTATTATAAGACCGGGTTTCTCATTTATTTGAAAACACCATGGTTTAACCTACATATTTTAAGTACCTTCATACAGCAAGAGGTGCTTTGAATTTTCATGCTCATTTGCATAAGCCATAAAAAATTAATTGAACCTCCTAAAAACAGACTTTAATCAGCTTTTTTCAAATCTTTGTTTCTAGTAATAGGTTTTCCTTTACAATAGCTTCGTGGTAGGGAAAAAGTGAAAAAAAAAAAAAATAAAAAAATACTGTCGATAAAAAAAGTTACATTCACATGACGCAGTAACTGAAAATTCTTCTAACAGTAGGATATTCTTGATAATTTTAATATATTACAATTAACAACTTCTTTTCTTGTCGTCATATGTGTGTATATATTATTAGTTATCTGTAAGTTTAGATTGATTTGTATTATTTCAAGTTTGTATATTACGATTTTATCCAAACGAAGTATTTAAAGAAATCGTTGTGCAAGAAAGAATTTTAAACGAGCCAGGAAAATTAGCATTGCGTAAGCAAGTTCCTTGTTTGGTCTATGAAATTGTGAAAGTTTGGAAAATTGACGAGGCACGTTTTTGATGATCAATAGCATGAATTTTTTTTTTCATGTTGTATTTTACAGCCCCTTGTTTTTTACCATTTTTTTGTGTATATGTTGAAGAAATAACTAATTTAAAGGTAACAGTAGATATAAAAGGACTTTATGACAGAATTATAAAGGAAAAATTACCTATAGCTTTTCTCACGTTTTCACCAATTAGATAAATCCATGTCTTTTCTAACTATATACGTAATACCTGGTCCAAGCAACTGCATACTATTTCTCGTCCTAACAAAGTACGCAGTCTTTGAATAATTTATCTGGTGAAGTTTTGTCATCAGTCCATAAGAGTAAAAAGGTCCCCACAACAACTGTGACATCAGCAGTGCTCCCCAAACTCGTACGTCAAACCAGATGGAAATACAAAACGGAGTATGCATATAATTCCAAAGTTACACAAACTGTTTTCACTTATCAGAGCTTAAAGTTGCAAAGTTACCCCTTAGAGTTTTGGCTCAGCTTTGTGTTTCGTTCATAATCCCTGTGTCCATCGCAAACAGCCTAGTTTGCTTACAATATTTATTTTCACGAGCCACGCGGTATTCTCCGAGCAAACAAAATGTTTTTTTTTCGTTTTTACCTAATTAGAGAAAAAGAGACGCCGAAAAAGTCTCGGTTTATTTTCGAATTTTTAATATTTATTCGACGAATGTTTGCACAAAGCTGGCATTCGCGAAAAATGATGACTACAATTTTACCGCGAAGTGTACTGTATCGTGGAAAAAAAGGTCTTAAAATGTGTTTCGTACTTTTAAAAGTGCAAGCCATGTATCTGGGAAAACAAATGTCAGGCCGGAGGAAAAACTTTCGTAATACTCCATTTAAGTTGGAGCGGATGAAGTGGAGAGAAAACTCTTGTTAACCGCGGCAAAGACTAAGACACTAATAGTGCCAAGACGAAACGCCTTTTTCTTTCCTTAAAACCGAGATAATAGCCCAAAGCTAAAATTTCCTGGTGCGAGTGCCAAGTGACCCAAATACCTATCTCGCGCGCACGTACATTCCTTTTCTCGATTGAATCCTTCCCGGGTCAATATAAATAATTAAAGGTTCGATCGAGCGATCCCGCACTCGTCTCTCCTGATAAACTTCAATTACTCCGTGTAATCGATCGTGTACCGGCTGTAAAAGTGTTTTCGCGCGCAAGCGTACGAGTTGGTCGTGTTTATGAGGGAAAGCGATGGGTTTTCGGTCGATACGAGCGCATACTAGAAAAATATGTCGATGGCTCTCTGATACACGCATAATCGTTCACTTACATTTTTTCCGTCAAGGGGATTTCCAAGTTGTGCTTTAGATTTAATCTCTGATTTTGGGATATACTATTTAAACAAAAATGATGGTTTGATGAGTAATTTATAACATCCAATCATATTGGTGTACACCAGGATAGTTAAATAAATTTATTTGATTCAAGAAAATATTTCCAAGGACAGTTTTAAGTGAGTTATCTCTTGGAATAAGATTTTGTTTTCTTTCTTTGAGAAAATATATTTATTTCAAACTAGAAAATATTTTTGCTGAAACCAATTTTATCTTAATGTTAGAGAATTTTCACTTGCAAATCTTCTAGTAAATATTTTTTTTATTCTAAGTAATATTTCTTTTAGCGTAGACATTAATTTTATAAACTACTCTTCTCGAAACGTACACAATTGGTGAATAACTAGAAATGGGAAATCGAAACTAGGAAAAAAATAGAATTTTATAGGTGAATTACTTAAACTGTATTTTTTATTTGTCTTTACTCTTTCTAGTTACTCTGAATTTCAGCTTTTACACGTTTAACTTACCTATTACTGTCTTTAGACATGATGGGCTCTTTTTACACACACTTCTACAATAATTTCTTATGACAAATATCTCAATAAATTATGTTTTTATTGTTATAGCATTTCCTGTTTTTAATTATGTTTATCAGCATGTGAGAAGCAGAAAAAGAATGCTTCAGTTTTTATGATAGAAATTTATCGTCATTTTTCAACATAAGCTTCTATTGAAATATGAAGGTCATAAAAATGAGCTATTCGATTGTAACTATATCTCGAATTAAAACAATATACTCTGGTCTTTTACTGTTTTTAATAAACGAATAATAAACAAACATGTATTTATATTATTTATAGGCACACCGAGATGCAGGTTCTATTGACAGTACCCTTAGTCCATCCATATCCTTTTATAATGGCAAATAAGTTTCTATTTAAAGTTTAAGAAGTCAAAATTGATAGTTTAGAAAAATTAAAGACTATTCACAAAAATGAAAAAAAATTCCCCGGATGTGGATCGTTCCTGCAACCTTCTGTTTGTAAACAGTTGCTCTACCACTTGAGTTACCAAGCAGTCGTACATTCACCTGCACTATTGGTTCAGATAGATTTTATTCTTGTTCTTTAGCTGTTTCTTAGCCATAGTTCAAAATCTTAATATATTATTAGAGTATGATAAGAAAATTATCTCCCAAGTATAAATAACGTAGACATAAGATCGGATATTTAATTCATCTACAAGCAGAAAATTCTTTCCTAATCCAACCCTATTCAAATAATAAGAATAATTCTTCGTTTGTAAATTCATATGTCTAGCACTAGATATATATTTGTATAATGCAATAAAGAATTTATCACTCCAATGTCATAATCCTATGATAAACCATTATCTGCAGATATGCTGTGGCAGTGGAGAGTTGGCGTACATCGTACAAGACGTAAAACCACAGTGATGTATGTAGCACATGCAACTTTATGTCATTCATAAAAAATATTTCATAAAAGCGGCGTAAGATCAGTAGTAAGCGTGCTTCTGACTGATACAACGCCGTTCTAGGGGTCATGGGCTCGATTCTCAGTGAGTGAGGATTTTTTCAAAAACTGTTATCACTGGAAAAAGTTACTATGCAACCCAGGCTGTTTTGAGGCAGGTTTTTCTGTGCGACTTCCTTCAGAGACATTTCAGAGTTTTTTCTTTGTCCCGCATGTCTTTAGGCCTAGGTAAATGTGGGACAGTGTTGTGGTTATAGCTAGGAATTAGCAAATTTGAGGCCAGGTACCAGGCAGGGATCGCTGGTCTTACGGACGTCAGTGGTCCTTGACAGATGGGACTTCTCTAGGGATGCTAATGAGCCTAGATCTGATGCTCTAGCAGAGAGTGCCAGCTCAACTGGAGATGAGTAGATGTCCTGAGCTACGGATTCTTTCTCAGAGTAATGCTACACAGTGGTGAGTAGACCCGATACACCATTGATGCAGATAGTGTCAGCTTAACTGGCAAGTTATTTTAGTACCGACACTCACACTGTGCTCATTGTATAATTAGGTATGATACGCAGAGGTTGTAAGTGAGTGGCCCCGTTGACTAGGTCAAAAGGCTGTTGTGGTAATCCGAAAAAGAAAAAAAATAATAATAACAACATTTTACTCTACGTATGATACTTCGTGAAAATTCAATAAGTCTTTGAAGCATTTGTTCCTAAAGAATATGGTGATAACGATATTGAACTAAACGAGCATTTTTTCACAAAACTGATTGATATTACATTTTCCTTAATCTTAAGAATATGATCCACTTGCATGTTAGTTTCATCTGCTTTATATCAGTTTTTGCACCAGAATTTTCTAAGAATAATAAATAGTAGTTGAAACTAATCATGACTCTGAGAGCACTACTATGAGTTTGCTGATGTTAATATTTTTTTATGCAGTTATGACAGTAGCATCTTGAAGTATCTTTTTAAAAATAAGTTCATACACTTAATTTAAAAAAATTGAATGCAATTGTTTGTGTCTTTATCTGCGAAATACGATACATTAAAATATTTAATGCTTTTTTGTTTCGTTTGACGCAATCTATGATTTTTTTTGTAGTTTCTAATGGTCTACCTCATCACAGCTTAGTATCAAAAAAGGGAAAAAAGTCTTAAAAAGTTTAGAAAAGCTATTAGACCTTACAGTTATTTCAAAAATTCATATATCTTACCCATGGCAGTCCACAGAATATTATTTCAGTGAACTGTCTAAGAAATACATTCACATATTCTATTATAAAAATTTATTAGACTAAAGTTAACTAACCATACTCTTTATTAGTGCCCAGCGTAGACTTATTTCATGTCTTAAGTATGTACTTTACAGAACATGTATTTTATACATGGGCAGCAGAATACCTCTCTTATTTATTGATAGGAGAAACACAGAGCCTTGTATCGTGTAATTTGTTAGCAGACATACTCGATAAACTGAGAATGTTCTGGCTTAAACTTAGAGTAACAAGTGTTTTAAATAATTTGGCTTATTAACTTTTAATAAAAATGAAAAACGATAGCAGTTTAACGATAAATTATAACAATGGCAAAAAAATATACTTGATTATTTATTAGTGGCTATAAATATAATTATATGTTAACTTACTGTTAAAACACACGTGCTTTCTATTTTAATGCATTTTTTTTCTGAATTAATACATTGCAATAAAAATCGCTGTTGATTGTAAAAAATGATTGATAAGCGATTGTGAACATGTTTTTGGTATGAATTGCGAAGTTATAGAATGTCATCAGAGACATAGTTTTCATACACAACTTACGTAATTAGAGGCAGCAACTACTTGCTAGTGTAAGTGAAATAAACAGTATGTGACTAGAATGTTAAGTGTTAACGAGTTCTTACCATTAGATTCATTAAGGAATTTTTTTGGGTATTTGCTTTTTTGTGTAGAAATTTTGAAGCTAAAGGAAAATACTTATCTAAGAAAAACAAAAAAGGAACATTATTTTACTTTACTACTAGCACTATGGTAGCAGCCTCTAGAAATATTATAAAATTTATAATAAATTCCCTTTGAGCCTATCATGTCAGCAGCCTAAGATTAAGAATTTGAAACACAACGCTTATGATTTGTGATAAAAATTATATTTGTTCTTTCTATAGCATTATTTTTTTTTACATTTTATCTTTTATCTTTTTAAACTTTAATTTAATATGGGAAATACGCTGTACNTTCTTCATTCTTAAACAACTTATGGGTCGTCCTTGAACAAGTCTTTCTGAGCTTTTGATAATCTGTGATTCATCTGAATGGATAACCGTATCTTGTCATTTTCTTTTGTGATTATAATATTAGAAAATGGTAACCGATAATTCATTATTGTTTTCACAAATTATTTGGCGATTTTAACTTGAAAATTAATCATACAATCCCTCAATAGATGATATTGCCCATGTAATGACTTTCTTGTCTATTTGACCAAACGGTAAAACTATCTCACTTGACTTTCAAAAATGCTGGGTTGTACCTTTTTGGACGCTATGAGAGGAATATTTAGGTCATGTTTTTCTCTCTCTGGTTGTCTTGCTTATTCAAAGCCAGATTTCATGCATTTTTTAGTCCTCGTAAATCCCTATCTGTCCGTCCCTTGCATTAACTTTTAAGTAGATGGTAGAAAAAGGGAGCCATGGAGGGCAACAAAAGGTAGGAAATATTTATCTACCGGTAGGTACTCTTTCAAATTGGACAAATGAGAAAATATTGCATTCACAACTTTTGCATCTTGAAAAGCAATCTCTCTTTTTTATTCATTTAAGCAATCCAATGAAACAATGTCTGTTGTATACGTCCCAAAAAGAGTATTGTGACGATGTAATCACTTTTAAAACCATAGCATAAAGTTGATTTACAATAGTTGATTCAATAAACACAAATGCAAGGTAAAAAGGGCTCGATACTTTATCCCGGTCGCACAACACACAACGCGTCATCCAACGAGGAAAAGAAAATTGGCCAGGAAAATACAACAGCAAATTCGGTGCAGGGCATTTGTATAGGTATGGCTGCGGAGGAGTGTAACCTACTTTTTTCACCGCGCGCAGGTCTCGGGCTTATGGTACGTGAAAGATTTATTTATTTAATCAAGGTATAAATTCGCCCCAGTCCCGCCTTTCTTTTGCGGCTCTCCCGTGCAGCCTGAAAAATAAGGCCGCTGAAAATACACGGCTGAGATAAAGCGAAGCCTCGGAGATCGACGGAATTTGTTACACGCTCGGCTCGATACGGGAATAACAAAGTACTTTAGACAATAAAATTTCGAGGAAAAAGGGATTTCTAAGCATATTGTCGTCTTACCCGTTCCACGGACTACCTACTTTCTTGCGTAACAATGTTTTGCAAGTTCTTTCACCGAGCGCGCGATGCCCGGGGCAGTAAAAGTTAATTGGAAGAAAAAGGTGCGCGTACGAAGCATATTCTCGAAACGCGGACGTGTAACTCTGGGCTGCGAATTTTAAAAGCGGAGTCTTAATCCGAGGAGCTTCGCCCTCAGGTCGTTACCCTTAATGCATCGCGTGAGAAGCGTCGCTTTATTGTGCAAGGAAAGAAATGCAAGCATCAAGAGCGTAGTAGTGGGTTAAAAAAAGATCGAAAAACCTTTAGTGAGACATTTTTTATGCAAAACGTACCCATGCCTATAGCTTATTTTGGAAACAGTTAAGTAACAAAGCTCTTATACATCACTGCGCTCGAAATATTATGTTCAAAATATTTCCGAAAAGTTGACAGGTATTTCTCAGATGATCTATTTTTTAGTTTATTTCTTTTCAAGATAAAAAAAAACTTCGATTCTTTCTTAAAAAAGTTTTTTCAATTTTCGAGTAAAAAGTTTTAATGTCTTTAATCGATACATGCATTGAGAAATTATCAAGTAGCCTGCAATTTTTTTAGCTTAAATTGTTTTCAAGTGTTTTAAGTGCAAGAATATCAAAGTTAGAGCCTTAATATTTGTTGGATAAAAATGAAGAAACAATTTAGTGAAAGGCATCATTTGCATACAGAACCATAGAGTTTTTTTGATCTTTGTTTTCCATTTTCTAGAAATTTTTTAAAAACCCCTTTTCAAGATATTTTATCATAGTGTGTGCCATTTTGAATGACGATTTCTATCTCCGAGAAGTGGAAAAAAAATTATTTTCTTCGCTTCGTCACAAAAAAATTGGAGAAAATCTTAAAAGACTTAATCTTGTTTCTGGAACTTTAAATATCAGTATATTTATATTGCATCTCGAGGAAATCGCTTTGAACTTATTATGTACTGTATTATTTAAAACAGATAACATTCTCTTTACAAAAAAATATTGTAAAAATAAAACCTTTGTCGATGAGTCAAGAGCAATTAAAAAAAGTGTCAATTGTCAATGTCCAAGTGTATAGTATGTCCTCGTAAACCAGGCAGTATATTTGGCCATTACGTGAGTTGTGATACGAAAAGTGTCTCATTACGATGTAAACTTTATTGCACGGGGCTTATAAAATTGGTACTTAAATCGAGCTTTTGCTCAGCAACATCAAATATACATGTATAGCAACAGCCCTAACTCGTAAAAAGTGAGGCATCGATCTTTTTGCCGGGTGGTATAAGGAGGAATAAAAATAGGAAGAAGTTGGTGCTTCATCTTCGTGGAAGTGAGTAAAGAAGCTCTTGTAATTTACACCGATATGATCTAGTTGTAGAGGGTCGGGGTGGTAAAAAAAGAAAAAAAAAAGATCGATAAATACAACAATGGAGATTAACGGCACTTTGATGAGGTACTCAACTCGACGGTTGGCCCTCCGTCACCGCTGTTTACATCTATATTGTACACATACCACGTAGAAGCCCTGCCTTCGTGGTGATATTTATTGCCTTTTCTTGCACAAGGGTACCAACGCCATTGTCTCTTCATAGACTATGCAAACAATGAAGCCGCGTACTCGATACCGATACCGTGTAAAACATAGTAAGTGAATAATCACGTGATAACGTTAAATTTTTTTTTTTAACCCCCAACCAAAAGTGCCAACAACGGCTATGATGGATGAGGCACTATTGTCTAGGGAGCTAAAAGCTCTCTAAAAGTTGGAGCTTCCCTCAATATTCATCGTTACGATCATAAGCGTTGTACTAGCTGTGAATCGCAAGAGCATCGTATGCGTTCCATGTTAATGCTCGTAAAAATTTTAGAGATGGTTTCTGGGGGGTGGGCTTAATCGTACTTATTAACATGGATTTATCGTCAGCTATTCTACCTATGATCATTGTTAGGTGTTGGTCATTAATTTGGATTATAAAATGCGATGCTAAAAATAAGGTTTGTTAATTAATAACGTAGTCAACCTTTTTTAAACAACAATGACAATTTGTAACTATGACTGAGTTATATAGAAGTAACCAGGCACGAGATTCTCGATACTCAATGTTTTTTAAGGTCATAAAATAGTCATGTAGTTGATAACTTCCATCCCTATGTATATACAAGTTATATAAAAAAGAAATTCGTATAGGATTCACCACGCGACCCCACGACCCCATGCATTCTTTCATTCACATCAGCCCCTCTAAAAAAAGTAATGAAATCTATTTTTTCCAACATTTTAAAAAAGCTTAACTATTCTCCTTTCTCGTCTACTCAACTGCCCCTTACAGCTCCTCTTCATTCCTAACTCAATTAATTATTTTATAAAGTGTTTCTGAAGCGACGATGGTTATCGAGGACTAAGATACAATGCAGTGAATGTTCAATTTGTGAAGTGAATAAAGGCCCTTCAAATAAAGTAATAGATAACGTAGTAGACCAAAGTTGTAAAAGTCCAAAAAAAAACTTGAACTTTTTTAAATGCGTAGTGGATCGATAATTTCTCCGCTGCTGGGACACAAATAATCAGCATAGACTGGAGCAAAGAACAATTAGATTGTACATTTTCTATCGCGGTAATGAATATGCATTGTAGGACATGCTGAGCTCTAATATCCTACTTTTAAACGAATAATAAATTAGCAATAGTACCTCAAACGTAACAAGTACTGTGACAATCAAAGAAAATAAGAAACAATGATACTGCGCAGTCAAAATCGTTAGAAGCAAAGGTGGTAGTCAGCGTCGTCTCACAAATAAGTTAGTAAGTCCGTCTGTGGCAACTTTACGGGCTCGTAAGATCCGAGGAAGGATCGCGAGGAAGGTTGAGCACGACCCAGGATGCAGAGGGGGAAGGAGAGCCTTGAGGGAGTCTTGTGGCGTATACCACGGATCAAAAGCTCCCAAGCGTGTCAGGGATCCAGCATCCAGCAGCTGATTTTACGATTTTACGCGTCGTCGGGCTAGACGTGTAGTATATGTACCCGTAAGTACGATCCTAAATGTATGCATGGCTGTTACGGCTCATCAAGCCCACGAGGTGACATCTTGACACCGATGGGTGAGAGTTAGGGGGGTGGGGAGAGCTCGAGCTAGTACTTGAATTTTAGCTCGATGTTTCGCAAAAAGTATCGAGTCATGAAATATATATGGCTTCGTCAATTACGATGGCAAGACTTTCTTTCGTCCTTTATTTGTTCTTGTGACATCCCTCTCTTTTAGTGTCACTGACAGTGGTAATCTTCTGCTTTTTCCCACTTTTTATTCTCACCACGTTTATTGAGAACTTTTGTAACTGTTACGTTAATCCAGGGAGCTTTGCTGACTAGATTTTCTGATTTCTATCAAGAGCTTGAGATTGTATACGTAGAAACGTGGAAGAGGATAGCTGGATGGATCTCTGGTCCATATAGGTATATTCTAGCTGTAAATTAGTAATCGCGAGCTTATCGAGCTAGTTCTGTTTTGTTATATTGACAAACTTTAGTAAAAAGTTCACGGTGTACGTTGGAAACATTAAGTTCCGCTGGAAAGTAATTTATGGTTGTCCAGTAGTATAGGTACACGTATGGTCAGACACAGAATTGCCAGATAATAAGTTATCCTTTCAGTTTATGAGTGGTGATTATTTTTCTCTAAAATTCATTTTCTTTCTTACCATACAGTTTTTCATGTTTCGGATAAGTAGTATCCTATTTCACTTTAATCACTTGCAGATAATTTTTAACACATAATGTTAGATTATAATTAAAGTTCTATTCATTTGTTTTCGCTTTGTTTAAGGAGCTTTGTGAGTTTTTTGTGTTAAAATACAGTTAAGAAGCTCTATAAATGCACTGACTATGAAAGATACAGTACGATTAGTTGATTCTGTAACACTTTTTTAATTGTTCAGTTAATTATCATTGCTTTCTCGTGCATTTAGAAAGGTTGAAATTTGATTTATAAAAAAATGAGAAATGTATAATCTTGAAGATAAATTGATGTTACTAAAATGTTTCACTATTTTGTAGTTCATTTAATAATTATAAGGATTTAACTTTTGACTGAACAATAATATTTGATCTTCTCAACATACTAGGATTGTTTTCTGCACATACAAGCATCTTTAATTATATTTCGATAGCTCGAATCCAAATTCATTGACGACAAATAACTCGAGCTGTTAATATTAAAAGAGAACGAATTGTACACATTAACTTTCTAGCAGTGATAAAACTAAATTTTTAGTTGAAAAACATAGCAGAATGAACGAAGCAACAAAGTAACACAACCTACCGTGACACGATTTGAAAGAGTATTTTTGACAGGAATTAATGTACAGTATGAATTTGTTCAATACAGATTTTGAATTTGGGTATAAATAGGAGCACTGAATCGCACTCACATGCTATTCAGATATTTTTTTTTAAATACATTGTATATTGGGAGCATCGCATACTTGAGACTTTCCTATCTATTGTACTTGGATTACACATAGTCATTCCCTAGTTTGTACATATTTATCCACATTTTACAAGATCGTTGTCAATAAAACACAAAATATTTGAGAACGAAATAAAAGAAGTAACCTTGTACGGCACGAATGCGTGTAGCTCAACAAAACACCCACGACTCGTGGAAAGTTTCGAGTGATATAAAGAATAACGATGTACGAACAAAACGAGCTCACAAAGAAAGTAGGTCCAATCACGCGAAATTCGCACCCAAAGTGCGTAGTCATCCCTTCGCCGTATCCACGCTCATACAGAATGGAACGCGTATAGATCCGAAGAGCGCACAAAGATACGAGCAGAGATGCGTGGGTTATCAATCAACTTCTCCGGTGGCCCCTTACGATTTCTCGGTAAAAGCCCCTTGTCAGCTCCATCCCTCTTTTTTCCCGGGAAGATGGCCCACTCCGCCGCAATCACTCCCCCGCACCCTGTACCCCACACGTATCGACCACAGTTTACCAACGAGACCTCAAACGTAGGCTCGAGAGCCTGATTTCCCGCGTCCGAGCCACTCTCGTGGTCCGCCCTATACGAGCACACGCTGGTGTTTTTATAAAAACAACCGGATCGCTGTCGCTGCCGCAAACACGCGAGCCGTGCACAGAATACGCGCTACCCTCGAGTATAGGGCGTGCACGTCGCGTGCTCGCTCGATCGAACGGCCCTCTTGGTAATTCGCGCGCGCTTCATACGCCCCTACTACATGTGCACAGACGAATGCGGCGATGCTCGGCATTTGCATTCAGCGCGGCTGTGATTGCAATTCCCCTTACCCCCGGTGTATTGCATTATCTTTGATCTCGCGACTGCTAATGACTGTACGCGAGCGTGTCTCGGGTGTCGACTGCCGTGAGGACGAATGTACGGATGGTTGGGGCATAAGTCGGCCGATTTACGGGACGTACGGTGTATGGGGTGGCTCGACCGGCTAACCTTCTTTTTCGTTCTTCTTTTCTTGTCCGTGTGTCTATAATACGGTGACTAGGTGCAACGCCATGATCGATAAATCGATGCGGCTTGAATATTTCATCGTCTCGGCTATTTTATCATCGGGTTTGAATGAGAGGGCTCTGCTCGGGGGAGGTGTTGGTCTGTATATCGATGTTACAGAAGGCGAACGAGTGTCTTGGAATTTTTTTTTTTTTTCAGTCTATTTAATCGCGTACGTGTATTTTTTTATTGAAGGGATACCCTTACTTGGAATTTGGCTTGCCTTGGTAAAAGATAGTTGTTTTTTTTTCGGTGCAACAAATTGACGGATAAAAACTAATGGAATTTAAGTGGAATTTTCCTTTTCAATTATAGGTAAAAATTTTGAAGGAGGATGAATTTTTTATTTTGTTGTAGCTGTTGGTGCGTGACAAAAAAAAAAAAGAATCGTTACACTTGAGATTTTTTGAAATGACATTTGATAAAAAAGTTCCTTCTGATGATGTATGAGCTCGATAAACCAGAGTTGAATGGATACGAATTTCAAAGTAATCATGGCAAACCCTATACCACTCGCATTTAAAATATGAAAGCTCTCAGAAAATAAAAACCCTCTAATCGCTAAAAGCTTTCAGCGAAGCTGCCGCCTCCATTTTCGGGGGAGGTTTTATTTTTGTTTGCCCTGACAAAGAGTACAACCCACATCTGTTACTTTTGTTTGGGAACGAGAGGTATAAAAAAAAAAAAAAAAAAAAAAAAACTAATGTACGGGGAAAAAAACGACAGGTGAACGAAATAAATCGATCGTACAGCCAAATATCGTAAATTTTAGCCCTATACCATACATTTCTTTCCCTAATCAAATAACTTTTTCCTATCACCGGCAATTTTCTGTAACACAATAATCCACCCGGCACTACAAATAAGGTCCACACGCAATTTCAACAAATCCCGCTTAGGAGCATGACGGAGCCGCGCGGAGAAAAGAAAACGCCGGGGGGGAAAAAAAAGGGTCAAATCGATCGGAATAACCTCTACGCCCTGAAATAATTGCATTGCCGGTCGGCACCATCGCTCTTTTTTCTTTTTTCTCATCCCACGGAGAAAGGAAAAAAAAGGGACAGCAGGGAGGAAACAAAGGAAAAGAGATGGAGGAATAAAAAAAAGGGCTGCGAACGTGGGACGGAAATAAATCAAGCTGCCAGTCAGCCTCGATCGGACTACTAGAATTTCACGGCCTGCCTTTTGCATGCAAGTGTACACCCGCACAACGTACCCACCACTGCGTTCAACCTGCGAGTTTTTATCTCTCTTTTTTTTTTCCTCCTCCCACCGTGGGCTTGACTTCGCTCTAAAACAGCAGGTGACGAGAGACATGGGAACACCATAAAAGAGGCGTGACCCTCCATTACCGTTTCGTTAACGCGCTTCGTTCGAGTGGTTAAGTTTGCCGAGGAAAAAAAGACAGAGGAAGGACTTAATCACCGTTCGGGGGACAAATCGAGTTAGCTCTCCACTCTCCATCGGACCGAGATTTCACGCGACAGCCTTTGAAAAGTACAAGAAAAGGGAAGCGCAAAAGAGGGACGTCTGTGCCATGCGGTACTGTATTGCATGTACGTTGCTCATGCGTTCAACACGCCGGTTAATGGGCACGAAAACCACTCATGTCCTGCATAAACGAGGCACAAGCGGCGAATAGGAGTAATGCGTGTACACACCACCAAGTCCATCACCTCATCTCGTCTTCTCTTTCTGGATATAATAAGTCCTAAGCACTTGGCCATTGATGCCCATCTCTTACGCTTCTCTCCATTTCTCCTTTTCACCACTTATTTTGTATTTAATCACGAGCTACCAGCTGTAATCCACCAACCCCACGACTCACGATGGCCGTTTTGCTTCCTACCACTCCTTCGTTCTACCTTGCGTTCCACTGATTCTTCACTGCTCCTTTGTACAACTCCTTCAAAGCCAAAAACGTCATTTAAATCTTTATAAAACATTATAATCTGCAGGTGTAGATACAGTATCTACATTTTTGTTTTGCTGCAGTTTTTGTACGAGTACATGAATGAGCTACATGCATGGACTACCTTGGCAAGAGACTGTCCGGGTGGGCTATCGATTACGTCCAGCTGCTCCACGAGGAAAATAGATCAGGCCTCCGAACCTCAATTGACTCCAACCCCACCCCCCCCCCCACCCGTCCTGGTCAAACTACTGCTACTGCTGTTGCTTTATGTTGCTGCTGGTCAGCCGCTGCTTCTGACACCGGCTCTGGGCCGTGGGCGTACTTTTACGATTGATTTACGGGACAACATCGACAAGTTGTTGTTATTTTTTTTTTTCTTTCTTATTGGTTCTTGATATGAAAAAAATAGTTTAGATAAAAGTGTTTGAATTTGTGATGTGTGTAACAGATCTCGCTTCTCTGGTTTATTTACAAGACAAAGCAATAGAGATGTAGTAATTTAGTTGTACCTTTTATAGATTCAATGTAGAAAAAGTTTGTCCAGATTCCACTGGAATAGTGCTTGTGCTGATGTTTCAGGGCAACTGAACTTTCTAACCTCTTTTCAAATCAATATTCATGAGTTTATATATTTATAAAAGTAGAGTTCGGTAGTTTTTGAGTCCAACATTGAAAAAAAAAAAAAAAAAAAAAAAAAAAAAAAAAAAAAATTGCAACGATTTGACGAACTGAATTTCTGAGATAAATGTTTAAAGAAAATCAAAAAAAACTGCAATAATACCCTCATTTACCCTTAGCCAAAACTTTTGTGATCTTAAAATCCTAAATCCTTCTTTGTTCAAGACCTCAGAATTTCTGACCGTAGACATTTAACCTAACCTGAAGCACATTGACTCGCACAAGTGAGTTATACTTGAAGTGCTGCTCATTTTTGTCATGCTTAGAGCATCTCATACATAATATGTTGATACGCACGGTGTATTAAGGCAAAGAAGAACTTCCAAGCTTTCACTTATAAAAATAGTATGAAGTTGACGGTAACAGCATTACTCGAAAGTAACTAGAAAAGAAGGTAACAGGAAACTGAAACTCCCCGTATATCTTTTCCAAAACAGCTTATATACCCTCCTTCACTCAGTATTAATCTTGACTTGTGAGTTAGGCGCGCCAGCACCATTAAAAAATTTTTTGTTCTCCAGCTGGTTGCCCAAACACCAAAGTAATTTAAAAATAATGCACTTTGTATTTCCCTGAAAGATAGAGTATCTCTATCTTGGCTGTCTCAGGAATGAGTTCTAATGACTTTGTAAGAAGTTATCACTTACACTGTATACTAGAGCTCACAACCAAACTTCTTACAAGTTTGTATAAACTTACATGAGAGTTTTTAAAAGTTAATGTGGATTTTGTCGTACATGGCATGCTCTGCTTGAACGTAAGCTGTATTACGTTTGCCATTTAAAGATAAATATCAAACAAAAACGCTACTACTGTGTATACGCACTCTAGAAGTGCACTTTTCTCAAAGGTTGTATTTCCCCCTCGAAACGTTGGCTGTGATTTCATTGACTCTCCAACGAATTAAATTACAGTTCAGTTGAAGTTATTACACACCAATTCAGCGAATGTGTTCTTTTCTTACAAGGGGCTCCAAGTTAAAGCTCTCCATCAATCAGTCCAATGACATTAAGAACTGACCTTGAATACTTTATTTACGATAATGTTTAGAAAAAAGAAATCACAACTAATTTCAATCTTTCATATCGCGAATAATTTAGTAAAAATTCAACAACTTTGTTTAATGAAAGAGATTTGCACTTTTATAGTATGGAACGTAAAAACCTCGATAATAAGAGAGATTAAATTTCTTTGCTACCTGAAACGCAGAAAGCTTACAACGCAATAGTTTGTCTCAATTAAGCCACTGAAAAATGTGCAAATGGAGCACGTGTGTAATTATTACTTTCCAAATATCATATAAAAAGGTGAAAGTTCTTTCCGTCAAACTCCCGTCAAATAAACTTGACCACATCCATAAATATCAAAGGACACACCTGCCTTTTCGAAGTATCGAGAAACCAGCCGTAAACAAAACAAGTCAAGGATCTTACACTCGTAAAGCGTGTGTTTTCGTGTACCAAAGAAAAAAAAGGAGGGGCTCCAATATCTTAATTAAAAATCCGCTCCTGGTGGAACAGTATGATCCATATAACCTTTCCCATCGTCCACACCGCCCATTACTTACCCACGCGCCTAACGCGTTAACGCACGGCCCAACGTGCCCCGTAATAATTCACATCGAGGGAAATATTACCGCGTGATACTCGGCTGACCGCGATTCATCAGAAACCCCCGCATGCGATGCTTACACACGCACGTGCGTGTGACACACCCGATTGAGTTACGCGTACACACGCAACGTAACCATCACGCAACAACCATCAGCCTCCTACGGGCCATTTGTTAACGCGTATGCAAACTCACCACCGTAATTTCGTGTAAGTGAAAATCGAATGCTTTCCAAAATACTACCCCGTGCTCGCGCGGACACAAAAACACACCCTCCACGTGCACCGGCTGCTCCTCCCGCGGAACATGGAAAGACAAAAGCTCCCTCCTGTCGCTGGCGCACGTAACAGGGTCAAACATCGTAGAAGCGGTGACGCTCGTATACGGCAACGGAAGCGGTCGGTCGGTGGGTACTGGCTCAATAAAAGCTTCGCTGCGACACGGGTCTTGGTGTGTCGGAGGAGGCGCGCGCGCACACGGTGCACCGGTATATACAAGCAGTACAACAATGAACCGCGCGCTTTCGGCTCTCACGGGCTTTTCCAACTTCTCGCGTGTGTGTAATCTCTCTCTCACGCCGACAATGCCGGGCTCTCGCGTGAAAAATTCACACCGCAGTTGCGCTACAAATTTACGGCCTCATTTTTGTTCTTTGCTTTTTTTTTTTTTTTTTTTTTCTTTGGCTCCCTCGTTATTTTATAAGCGCACCCTTTGTCAAAGTTCCATTCAGTCCGGGGATGTACTGGGATTTCCAAGGCCTATCCTTTACTTTGGCGTTATTCCGAACGTCTGACCATTATCATTAGTTGGAATAGTTTGGCATTCAAGTACAAGTTGGATCTTTTATCGTCGTCATCGCCATCACATGAATTACCCCCTGCTCCATTCTGTTTACGTTGAGACGTAACTTTTGCATGGACTGTTTGTACTAACTCTGTGTGAATAGCAAACGTGGAGAAGTAACTTAGATGGTATAGTGAGTAAGGTACGTTACCAGCAAAGACGTATCGATCGAAGCGCGTCAACTGTCAGCCTATCCACTACGTTATTTATTTATTTTTTTTTTTTTTTATAAATGATGATTGGTTCCATCACAAGATGCAGGGTTGACATGATGAAAGGGAGAGGGTGAAATTGAGAAAAGTGATGCACTTGAGTGACAATGTTATTCTCCCTGTGCTTTTTTTGTTTGTTGCATGTTGCCACCGGTAGCATCGAGACACGCAAGAGACCCTGACAGTTCTGGACAGGCTGGACCTCGACACGGAGAAGCCAAGCGACGAGGAGCTCGCCCGGAAGTTTGGCTTCGAGGAGGCCTTCTACAAAGGCGAGCTCACCTGGTGGCAGAAGCTCAAGCCCAAGATGTGGTCCCTCTTCGATGAACCCTACTCCTCAAACTCAGCCAAGGTCGGTATGCGAGGTCGCGCGACTGACACGCGCACACGCGTCCGGAGCGAACGATGTCGGCCCAACTGTTTCACAGTCCATTCACGTCACTTGCGTCATGTTGTATTTTCCACGCGCGCGCGTGTGTGTGTGTGTGTGTGTGTGTGTGTGTGATTCAACCACGTCAGCTGTCCCTCAAACCCGACGCCCCAATAGCACCCTCCGCTCCACTTCTAACGCCCGATTGTTCCTTTAATGAGCTGTTAATTAGGTTGCCGGGAAAAGAAAACTGAAATGAAAAGTATCGATTGCGCTCGAGGTCGATTAGTATACCGTACGGAGTGCCACACGGAAAACAAAGACCAAAGCTGTCAGTTTCAATTAAACCTTGCCATTAGATATATTAAAAACTTTGTGTTGTCAAACGAGCAAAGCCTTGGATGAGAAAAAATGTTTCTCTCGTCAATTATGATACTAAATTATCATTGTTGTCTGTATTATTGTCATCAACTATATCGTGACCACCACCGATCCATCCACTGATTATCTTGTCCCCTTGGCATGCATTTTAGAAAATTAGAATCATAACAACAAAATCATTTTTTATTTTTTATTCTTAATAATAATTTTTTAAGCAAAGTGTTTTTTTTTTTTTTGGATTACATTAGCTTGATGATACGCATAATATAAAAATAGGGAGTGCGTATCTTGAGCTCCTCGTGTTGTTTAAGCTTGCTCATGTATTTTTATATGATGTTCCGCTTGCACGAGAAAAAATATCAGTAGTTTGATTACCTTACGTTAATGGGTAAATGGATAGATGTAACTGATTGATGAAAGTTTTTTTTTTCAATCCATATTATGTATGTTCTCCTCTGTTTACGTAGTTGAATCAGTTTGTGTTTCTTAACAGTTTTCATGTTCATTCACCCAAATAAAAGTATACAGTGGTGTACATAGTAAAGAGAGAAAGTTAGAAAACAGTCCATCTCATCGCGACCATCTCGTGTTTGATCAGAACAGACAAGATGTATATATATATATATATATACCTGTATTGAAGAGCTTGAAAAAGTTAGAAAGACACAATGTATTTGTAGAACAAAAAAAAACCTTTTAGCGTATTTGCACAGCGGAAGAGATGGAGCTCGTCTCGTTAAATAATTGCGTCGGGTTGGATTGCATTTTGTTAATTGTGACAGCACGTACGTCATGCATAAATACAGTACTCACGAAGTTCAACCATCGTGAGTACTTAACTAAATTTTCTTATTTCTTTTTATTCGTTTTTCAAGTTTTTGTTCAGTGAACTACATGAATGCAGTACTTATTTTTATAGAGCTTCGTTCTTCCTATGGGTCTGGCGACCCCCTTGTTACCTGAAAAATTGTGTGTCTTTATACTCATGTCATGTTTAAAGAACTTCGTTCTTACCGTGGGTCCCATGACCCATTTATACCCCCTAGTTTGTTTCTTTTAATTTGTCTTTTTTATTTAATTTCTTGTTTAACATTAAAATAATTTTTTTTTTAATTATGATGATACATTTAAAATAACATTCAGTTATTTACTCTAAAGCCATAAGGAAAATAATGGTACATCATAGTCTGATCGATTCTGAAAATAAAGATAAAGTTCATCCGATTAATAAATGCCTTAGAAAAATACCGAGACAGTAAAAGTCAATCAAAGTAACACGAAAAACAAAGTTATCAAAACTTCATCAAAGATACGTTTCTTCTGGCGACGATCACAAATCTTTATAAATAACATTACAGCAACAATTAATCGAAGGTTGTAATATATTCAACATTTGTTTTGAGAGCAAACGTTAACAGTGAAAAAGCAAAGATTGTTTGTTAATTGTGTACTATAGACAGTAAAAACTCTTTTGCACGGCATTTCCTTCAAGTAGATACATAAGAGTACAATCGAGAAATCATGTCAATGAATCCTGTTAGCTATTAGTCACACTGTTTGGTATTCAAAGATTGGTATTGTATTTTTTATTTACTTATGATAGAGATGATAGCTTCCCCATCCCAGTCACAAATCACGTATGCTATCCAGTGTCCCATTGATTCGCAACAAAAATCCATTCACCAACGCACTGCAAGACGTAGCAAACGTAGCACGTAGCGTAGCCAAGTACCCAGGTGTAGCGGTACACCCAGCCTGGCCCGCACAATGACCCGGACACGTGTGCTTGCAGATAATCGGCGTGATCTCGGTGTTCTTCATCTGCATCTCGATCCTGTCCTTCTGCCTGAAGACCCACCCGGACATGCGGGTCCCCGTGATAGTGAACAAGACCCTGAGCGGCGTGAACGGCAGCACCAGCTGGTCCCTCGACAAGAGCCACACGAACGCCCACGACGCGTTCTTCTACATCGAGTGCGTGTGCAACGCTTGGTTCAGCATCGAGTTCCTCATCCGCATAACCGCGAGCCCGTCCCGCTGCGAATTCGTCAAGTCCTCGGTGAACGTGATCGACATGATAGCCACCCTGAGCTTCTACATCGACCTCATGCTACCGCGGTTCGCCTCCCACATGGAGAACGCCGACATCCTCGAGTTTTTTAGCATCATCCGAATCATGCGGCTGTTCAAACTGACGAGGCACTCCTCCGGACTGAAGATCCTCATCCAGACGTTCCGGGCCTCGGCCAAGGAGCTGACGCTCCTCGTTTTCTTCCTCGTCCTCGGCATCGTCATCTTCGCGAGCCTCGTCTACTACGCGGAGCGCATCCAGGCCAATCCCAAGAACGACTTCAAGAGCATACCCCTGGGACTTTGGTGGGCCCTGGTCACGATGACCACGGTCGGCTACGGCGACATGGTGCCCAAGACGTATGTGGGCATGTTCGTGGGCGCTCTGTGCGCGCTCGCGGGCGTATTGACGATCGCCCTGCCGGTGCCCGTGATCGTCAGCAACTTTGCTATGTATTACAGTCACACGCAGGCGCGAGCCAAGCTGCCGAAGAAGCGCCGAAGGGTGCTGCCCGTCGAGCAGCCCCGGGTGCGCGTGCCGGGACCCCCGGGTGCGGGACCGCCCGGGCCAGGGGGCAGTGGTGGCCCGGGTGGTCATCACCTGTCCTCGGCTGCGGGGCACTGCCAGTCGATGAACGCTGGACAGATGCCCGCGCAGATGGGCGGCGGAGCCGGGGGCCCCGGCAAACGCGGCAACGCCATGAAGCCGAACCATCCCAAGGACCCGTTCGCCTCCAAAATGGGTGAGTTGTTGTTTTTTGCTATCGGACTATTTTTGTGCGACTCGATTGGATCACATTTTTTGTATGGATACGAGTAGATTTTACGATACTTGTCCGTCGTTTATTTTTCCCAGTTTGGGCGAGACTATTGTAGCAACCCATTGTCTTGAACGTACCGTTATTTGGGACTTTATCGAACACTGGAGAACGTAACAATTTGAGAAACAAGAGAATGCGCGAGTCGGGTGATACGGCATATTGATTGAGCTGTTACATTTTTCAGATTACTATCACTAAATTATCACATACTAAGAATTTATCTAAATCGTTGGGTTTCTAAATTTTTTAGTAGATTAATACTTTTAAAGACTTGTCTTACCATGTCGTTTGTAAATTCTGGTTGAATTTTACAATTTTAAGTTTTTGTTAAATTGCTACGTTTTAAAATTCTAGCTACAATATTACGTTACTCCTTCGAAATTGCTTGGACTAATAAAATTCTTACAAAGCAATAGTTGATGCTTGTACCTTTACGTTTTGTTTTTCGTCATCTTTCATTGAAGCTTAATCAAATTACAAAATTCAGTTTTTTACTCAAATGAGAAAAGGGAAATAGTAGCCGGTAGATATTTTGAATAAAAGTAATCCAATAACTTATCAGAAAATTAAAAGAAATATGTAAATATGGTTTCATTATCTTGATAAAGTTTTTAAGCTATACAAAAGTTTTTTTTTTTTAATGTTATGCATAACCCATGTTTTATTAACTTTATAACTAACTAAAATTTATTGCGTCTGATCCTACTACTTACGAAAAAATTAATTTATCTTAATTTACACAATTACCTAGTCAATCGGACAAAACGTAAACTTATTATAACCAAGATTGTTTTAATTTGAAATACTCAATTTTTTTTTTAATTTATACAATAAGTACACATATTTAAAATTAAAACCATAACGCTGATAGGTACGTTTGAAAATGTCTGCATGACATATCGAGTGAATTCGTTTGGTTCTACATTTGAATACGAATCTAACCGAAAAGCTATCCTACAAATCTTCCTCGGGATGCGAATTCATTGAATTTCCCGGATTAAAAAGTGACGAGCTTCATTTATATGTATACTTTTAATAGAGTTTGACGGGACTGGAAAATAACAGGTAGCATGAGAATCATAAATCTACTATTACTTTGAATCCAGACTACACTTTTCATTCTGAAACAAAAATTGAAATTGAAACTTATACGACGCAACACAACGGAAACAAAAACAAACTTATACAAAGTTGATGAAATTTGAAAAGTTAACTTATTTCACGTAGGCGATCCCGTATAATTAGATGGGACGAAAAATCCTTCAACTGGTTCGGCAAGTGGATTTGGTTTAACGTTACAAGAAGATTTAATTCCAGCGTTGGATAGCGATTGAATTACACCTTGCCACGCGAGTTGGTAATAACGAATGAAAGAAACTTTGCATTACTTTGTGACAAAAGTTCACCACCGAATGCGCGATGCAACACTTTGATGCAAGCCTTGAAATTTCATCATCATGCTTGACGTGTACAAAATGTTTAATTTCACTCGGTGACAATTGTTACGATTACAAGCAATGCACAGCACTGTTTGTATTTTGCGCAATGATACTGTTTTGCACCTCACTTCATTCGTCAAGTTATAATTTTTATGACAAGTGATGTATTCTCAGTAATCATCATCCACGTGCGTTCAAATGAGTAGTATTTTGGAAAAATATATTTGGTCCAAGTTTAGCACCTCTCTCGAAAAAATTTATAAATCTGTGATGATTATTTATTTAGTTATGAACTGAGGCTTATTTTTTGTTGTATCGAACGATTAAACTAATAGCTACATGAAATTTTGTATTATTACCAAAGCAGAAACTTACGGATGCTACTTCCCTTTTCAACGCATCGGCTAAAACAGCGGTTAATATCCTTATCCTTTCTATTTTTCTTCATACAATCACAAAAGAATTAAATAATAAATATGTGTACATATAAAGAACCGTGTGTATATATGAATATAATATTTAGAGCAACTATTACACGAAACTGCACGATTTTTACGCAAACACTAATCAATGGTATTACTGTACCTCACTGATAATTAAAGTATACAACTATGTATTTTAAAGTAGTAGAAATTATACAGCTACAGTGCAATATTGTATATAATATAATGATGCAACGTGCATAACTCACAAACGATACGATTTGCAATGTCTATTACAGAAAAATAGAATTACACTATGTCCTACACAACAAATTCCTTTCTTATGGTACTTGTCGTCTTGTTTTTGTGCTTAATAACAAAAATAAGCTGTTTTATTTTTTTAGCAATAAATTTTTCTACGTACAACGACTGCTTAATATTAGGCTTGGTTATAATTGTCCACATTCCTGTTTAATGGGAACACGTACGAATCGTAGTATTCAACCTACAACCTACATATGTTATTGGAAACGCTATGTATAAATAGCTCTTTTCGTTATTATTTCATCCTATATTGGAATATATGTTTATAATTAGTATCATTATTAATTTTTTTCAAATTTAAACTTAGATAAGGCAATCCCTTAGTTTTATGTCTAACCAGAACATGATCTGTTCTACTGATTTTGATGCCTTATCATTCATCGAACATCAAACATTTTTTAATGCATGAGTTTTACACTTTATACTTGTGCTAATCATCAAGAAGTAATCATGGCTCATTAATGTTCACCAAAAAATTTGTTAATTTTCGTTTTAATTACTTTTTCTAAAACTATATTGTAATTAGTTGAACATGTCACCATAAAAGCGATTTTTAAAATTCAAACTTACATAAAGCAATCTCTTAGTTTTATGTCTGACCTGAACATGATCTGTTCTACTGATTTGGTTGCTTTATCATACATTGAACATGAAACATTTTTAAATGCATACGTTTCATACTTTATACGTGTGCTAATCATCAAGAAGTAGTCATGGCCCATTAATTGTCACAGAATAATTTTGTCAATTGTTTTCGATACATGTAGTTTTCGTTTCTGTTTAATGCGAAAAAATGGCCATTTCAAACTTTTTATGATACATAATGATTCTGATTCGTGTTGGTGTAATTTAAATTTAAACTACATATTCATTTATTTCTTACAAGAACAGTTTTTTCGGTTCTGAACTTAAAAAAAAAGCTTTCAGATTAACGTCTGACGTAATCATAATATGTTTTACTGAATTTGTGATTATATCACTATACTACTAGACACATTTTGCAATTTAAATTTACCTCAATTTTTTTATTTTCCTAAATAATATTCCCATAAAAAATGTAAAGTAAAAAACTAAATAAATTTTTAGCACCTTATTTTCAAAATGTTTAAAGTACACGCACCTTATAACTGTAATATGTGCGTGTAACTGGCTATTTTTGGATTATTTAGAAAAAATCTATTCTGCCTTACATAAATTTTGTGACAACTAGTCTTTAAATTTATTTATCACGAATACCATCTCAAGAATTATTTTATTTATCTGAAATCCTTTAAAAATCACCTGTCAGATTCATGTCTGAGCTTCTCATGACCTGTTCTACTGAGTTCTAACTTGTGACTTTTGAAATATGAGATCCAAGTAATTTAAATTTGTCGAGATTTACTTAATATGATAATTTATGCATATTATATTGTGTATCATAAATGTATGAAAAATTGTCACGAGTCACTTGTCAGAGAGGCGAAGAGACAAGCTTCTCTGACCTCGTGCAGCAGCACTCATCCCACCACAAACGCTTAATCATTCCAGACAGGACATTTTAATTGTTTTTTCATACAGTTGATATAATTATTACGTATTCAGTAATACAAAATTACATCGTGAAAAAAGATGTATATATTATTAAATCTAATAAAAACAAGCTCTAAGATTGACTTTTGACTGAATGACGCTAAGACCATCCTCATAAATGCATGTTTGTATCACTTAAAACTTAAGCGCAAGAAGTCAAATTAACTTGTGTTCACTTTTTAAATCAACGTGGCACAGCAGTTTTTAAAAATTGAAACATAATAAAAACGGGAGCTTCACTATAATCCATGTCTGACCGTATAATGACCTATTCTACTGACTTTGGGTACACGAATTGCTTAAAGAACTTCAAAGTTTTTGCATACAACTTTTCATAAATATGAGACTACGTTCTTTATTTCACAGCTCCTCGCATGACAAATATTCAAAACGTACTTTCATAAGAATTAAAACCTCGCATTAATAAATCCAAAAGCAGTGCATGTATACGTAAAACTTCACCTAGAATCCAAGCCCGAGGGACGAGCACAAAAAACTCTCATATTTTCATCAAAACAATCTCCGAAAACCCCTCGAGAACGCATTACCCAAGGAACAAGAAGAAAAAGCATGAGAAAAAAAAAAGGAGAGACACACACAGCTTTAATTCGTAAAAACGAGGACCTCCCGCGCATTAGCCCGCTTAATCCGCTTACCTCACGGACTTCATAACGCAGCGGGAGATGGCTTAAGCTCGTTAGGCATAATAAAAGCCCAGCTGTCTCGGATAACTAGCGAAATTCAGGACACGCAGTGTCACGTGATTGTGAGAAAAATCAATGACTCTTATTATTGGCGAAGGTAGGTGGTGTACGGCAATCAACGTACGTAGAAAGCAGTTGCTACTGTACATTGTCACGTACGAACCGAAATACGGGCAAAGACAGCCACTACATTCACCAGCTCGTCAGGGGGATAACTCACAGTCCTTGCTGTATCACGAGCCAACTTGAAAAGACAGTCAACTGTCTTACCGTGTCCCCTTGAATATTCATGTCGTGAAATGTTCCTCCCCGCGCTAGACATAACGAGCTGGTAGCTGTTCCGAGCAAAACACGGATCCCTCGCGCTGGTTACGAGATGGGCTTTTTTTCCGACCATAATGCGGGCTTTTCAAGCGCATAATTGCGCGAGAGGCTGCACTTGCTCCACACGGGTCCATACATCCTCGCTGGCGTGGGTGCTCGCGCGTGCGCGCGTCCCGTCGTTTGTCTGCCAGACTTTGGACTAGTCGGAGAGGGGGAGAGAGATATACTTGGTCGGATGAACCTGAGATATCGAGTCTCTGCGGTCAGGAAGGGCTGCAAGGAAAACGAGCGGCGATGAGGGGGGGGGGGAAATTTTTGCCACGTCATTGAGGAATGAAAGACCACCCCCTGCCGCAGCGTCGTTTTTGTGGAAACTCGGAATGAGGAAGTCGTACCGCGAGGAGAAGAAACGACGGGCCTCGGAAGAAAAAAGAGGCCGATTCTCTTTGGGCTCGTCGCCGTTGGTACGTATAGGTGACTTGGGTGACGCTGGTCGGAAAGGAGACGGGGGGGGGGACTTTTTTTTTCTTTCCTTTCTTTCATTACGCTCGCGTCGAACTTGGCTGCTGATCACGCGGTGGATGCGACTGTACCACCACTACGAGCGGAAGACCGACAGTTCGATCGGATTTTAATCTTAGGGAGCGAGCGATCGATCTCTTTCCTAGATAGAGAGAGAGAGGTTCCTTTCACTCCTTTCACCTCGTCTCTTCTTTTTTCCCTCGTCTTTTCTTCGCTGATCCTCTTTTCTTTCATGTAATCAGAGCGGCCTCGGCGACGTGTCGCACATCTGCGCGATTTTTTTCCCCCTCGATCCATACAGTGCGCCTCCTTTCATTGGATTCACATCTCGTACAATGTGCCGGTGGATTGATCTTTTTCATTGCGTTATCGGTACGTCTGGTGCGCTTTTGATGGTATTCCTGCAGATGCACCGTGCGCATTGAGCTCGAGAGAAATGTTTCCATGAAAAAACTTCGAAACGAGGTGACACGTCTCGCAAAATTTGTAATTTGCAAAAGTCTCCTTGCACAAGCCTACTGAATACGTAGCGTACGTCAAACGTGAACTTGTATCTGAAGTGCTCGATAATTAATGGCACCGCACTCTCCACTCCCCTTCGATCTTGTGCTCGTCTCTACTTATCTACGAGCTCAGCCCCTCTCCCAGGCACGACATACGTGAACTATCGTGCACTTACATTGTGGGTTCTCTTCCCCACTTGTGTCGGACAGTTGCCCTATCTAGTTACCGAGGTGTCGTTTCGCGACGTGTGTGCGGATCGATTCAGTCGTAGTACGTATGTATACGTGAGGGAAGGTGGCTCTAAGTGCTGATCGCGTTACTTCGTTTTGGGATTAACTTTGGTACTTGGTTTTCAAGTAACTCGTTGACATTTTTTTATTTACTTACCTTCAGCTCGGAAGTCGTCCAACTGGAACTGTTTTGTTTGGTTTGATTGTTTTATTGATTCCAGTAGGTCTTACTCATCACGTTGTAATTATAAACATACCGCACGATGGTATTATCATGAGCAATGTACAAAGCTCCAATAAAATATTGACTGATGATGACTATGCTTTAAAGATGTGATTTGTTATTTTTGAATCAAAATATTTAAATTTTATGCGCTACTCGCGAGCTTGCTGTCAAGTTACATTATTGATGTGACGGGAAATCGATGACTAGTGATTATTTATTCTACTGCAACTCACCTGTATACGAAAAGTGTGTTGGCAGCCATTAGTTAACTACTTTTTTTTAAATTTGAATTGTTCAAAATCTCCTCAACTGTGACAGATTGTCATCCCTTACAGCGTAAAAAAAGGATCAAACAAAGATAAATCGAATGATGCAACATTAACATTCTTGACGAATTATTACGTATGATATGACCAACAAAATATTTTAATGTTGTTCAATGATTTGTTGAAATTATTCAATAACTAAGACAAAACGAGGTTACTGTCAATTGGTGAATTTTCATCCAACGGAATTAGTTTCATTTCGTAGTTTATCTAATTTTGCAGTGACTCATTAATTTCTCATTAATATGTTGTAATGAGTACTCTTATGATCGCACAATGAAGATAAATTATCATGCTTGTTAATCGGATAAAAGCACTAAACATTTTTCAACACTAACAACAAGGTTTTAAATAAATGGTTTAAGCAATTCTTTAAAATTGTTCACGAAACGTGCATCTCTTAATTTTAGTAAGCAAAAAAAACCGCCGATTCAAGTGGTCATAATCAATTATCAAACAAGTACAGATAGGTGACTGCGAATCAGCGAGTAAAAAACCAGCGCGATTTGTCATTTCTACCGGTGAAACGGAAACAATCGCGTGCACTCGCACAACTAGTGAAGTTTTTGCTAACTTAAATCAAGAGATGAATCACCGCATATTTATTTACACCACCTCGACACTCGAAAATATATATTATCTCGAAAGCTTGCGTACAATAAAACCCACAGCCATCACCACACGCTATCTTGTATAATACAAAAAAATACAGGGTAAAGGGTGGAACAAACGAATATAATAATAACACCATCACATAAAAAATATTCCAAGCCATATCTAACGTGACAACCTTTTCGTTTGCTTGGCCAATGTTTCAGACGACGACCGGAAAAGCACGAATCTGCGCACCAACGGGACCAAGTCAGCCACCGGCATGGGCTAAGCCGTGCCCGGTGCTTGCGCCGAAAAAGCTCGCCCAGCCGCAAAAACCCCACGCATCCACACCCAAGCCCCCACAGATGATACATACGAGACGATCGCACGCACGTGCACACTCCCGTGGGTGTGTGCACGCACGTGCGCGCCACGGAGGCCGAAGGGTGGATGGGTGAGCGGTATCGATACGGCGCCCCACGACGCGCCGACGCAGATCACGGGGTGGACAAGGATGTATGCAAGAAGTTAAGCGACGATGAACACGAAACTATGGGCTCATCGTCGTCGTTGACCAATTACCACCGTTGGTACACGAACGTCGCTGTGTCGTGTACGACGAGTATTCGCGCAACCCAGCTGTGAAGAGCTGTGGTGTGATGTAACGACGAGGCTGTGACGACGACGACGAGCCGATGCAATGCGCGCTGCACTCGCGTGAAAGGCATATGAATTTATATTTAACAAAAAATGAGGGAAGAAAAAAATATAAATATAGCGAGCAAAGGACGAGGAGGAAACCGAGAAAGCGGATGTCAGTGGTTGTGCGCGACCCCCCTTTTCTCCCGGTACATAGTGCCCATCGATTTCACGAATAACGACACACATAGGAGAGAGGACGGACACCGTAAAGTCTGCGATAATCGTACACGCGCACCGAAAGACACACGCACGACGATGAGTATATTCGTATGTACAGCTGACAATGATATTGTACGACACGTATATATACTCCGAGCGCAGGGTGGAAAGATCGGGAGAACAAGGGAGGAGCTTTTTCTTGTCCCTCTTTTATTTCTCCCTCCCTTCTTCTCTCTGTCGTTCTGTGATCATACGACAAGCATTCATTTGTACACAAACTCGCGAAAACGGAGTCACGAGCGAGCGCCATTAAAACTAATGATTTCAAAACTCCCCCCTTTTTTTCTTACCCGGATCAAAAGTGTCACATTTATGTTGCAGAGTGTGCAGGGGCAGAAGTGGTTCGGAGAGCAGGTAGAGACCCCCAAGTTATAATTTATGAAAAGCCAGTACATGCACGGGTCAAAGAAAAAAAAAAAAAAAAAGGCATGTCCCATGCGACCTGTAAATACACCTGAAGCTCGAGCGCGTCCCCAAGCCAATTGTCCAAAAGCACGCGCGACTCCCTCCACCCCCTGCACTCGGCTAAAAGTTGTTGCAGAACTTTCGCTCCCCTCGCACGGAAGTTCAAAGAGCGGCTGGACGATGCAATTATACGCTCGCCCGTGGCGCGCTACTATACATTTGCAACCTATGCAGTTCGTTCAACCGCACCTGTACATATACACCTGTGCATATACATTGCGAACGCAGAAAACGCTGGATCTCACAGAAATAAAATTTGGTTGGCCTATAGAAAAAATAGTTAATGATAAATGAATAGTTGAATATGAGTTGGTTACAGCAATAACATTTTACGGTTGGGTCGACCAATAAATTCAGTTGGGCGATGCTAAACCAACCTTTTTTTTTCCACGCGGTCACGTCGCACGCACCTGCCGCATCGGATTCCGAGCTACACACGCTTTCAAAGCGTACGCATATAACCACGTGGAAAACCTCGCGCTACTCGGAGACCGAAAACTCGCGGGAAATTGATTTTCCGAGAGACCCACTTACGTGCGCTCGCGTGCCCCTCTATTTATACACACACGTACACCAAAGAACCAAGGGGTGGTTAGGAGGGGGGGGGAAGTGCACACGTGTGCGCGATCACACTCTTGGAAGGAGAAATCGAGCTGCTATATACAGCCGCGCTTGGTGTGTGTATATTTCAACCCACTGCCATTCCCTACCGCTCTATCCTACGGTTGCAAACGGTTTTTCCGCCAAGAGGCAGCTTTACAACGCCAATGTCCCGGTGATGGAAACGGAGGGCCGTTTATTTTTCACCCCCCCCCCCCCCCACACGCGACCTCGTGAATCTCGCAAACTGGAAATTACCTTCCATCGCCGCTCTTGCGTGTGGAAAAAAAGTCGATCCGCGTTCGTGACGGCCTCAGGGTACGTTTATTACGCGATGCATCCCCTCCCCCCTCTCATTGGCACTTCAATCCAGTCGTCGATATGTCCACGCGGCTACGTTTCCACCTCCCCCCTCCTTCTTTCCACGCAGACGTACCGCGCCATTGAAGCCCCATCGCCACCCCAATCGCGCTCGGCACAGCCGTCGGGAATAATCGGCGATTTGTCGGGGCGCTCGTGAAAAGTGGATCGATTATTTACGCCAACAACGGCACGCCGAGTTATTATTTCTCTCGGCGCAACGTCGCGACGAAAAAGAACAGTGGGTATTCGAATCTCGCGAGGGTGCAGTTGGGGGGGTAATTGCTCGTGCATACACCCACTTCGATTCGCGAGGGGGTACTAACGACGTCGCGGTTATACACACGATACGTCTCGTGCCGCGGGTGGGAGTAGAGCTATATATATATATATATATACGTGAGCTCGTTTCGAGCGGTTCTTTGTCCCGTGGACGCGTGTAAATTTATATACATCCCAAGGAATAAAAAGCAATAATTACGAGGGCACGCGATAAAGGTACCTTGGGTGGGTGTGTATGAAATCTACACGCGATGCTGTTTTTATAGATTGCTCGAGTAAGCGGGCAATATTTTTTTTCATATATCCCCGGATGCACAACTGACCAAAGATAGGATTTTTTCTTTTATGCTTAGGTGGAAATCAATACGGGAATTAGATTCACCAGTCTCCGGGACCAATCGTCGACCGTTCTCTTTTTCGCGTTGGCAACGCGTCACGCGATCTCGCTCTTTCTCTTCGTGATATTTTTTTTCCCCTGTACACTCGGTCGTGTGCTAGCCTGCCCCCCTTACTAACCTCATTGGGTGCACGACAGTGATGTGTGACTTTGGTTTTTTTTTTTTTTAACGTTTTAATTTATTTATGTTTCTCTTTCCACCGAATCATTCGCCAGTGTTGAGGTCTTTTATTTCATAAATAAGGTATTTACTGCGATCCACTTGGGTCTTACTTGGGATAATCCTTTTAAGAGCTTGCGCTTTTAAGCTAAGAGGAAAGTTTTTGTTACAGCAGTGTGTGTGTGTGTGTGTGTGTGCATGTGTGTGTGTGTGGATTAAAAGTATGTCGTACAAAGTAAAGAGTCCAGAAAATGATGGAATAAGGATTCGAAGATTAAATGGCTCGTTTTTAAAAACTAAGAGGTTGACAAGTTTACGAGAGTTTCGGGATCAAGTATCTTGAGCTGTGGCCTTTGGAAATCAAAAGTTTGGCTCAGCAAAATCTTCATCCGAGCAACGTGACCCGTTGGTTTGTAATTTATTTCTAAATATCTCGTTTTAGAGATTGTAGTGCTTAATAGTTTGGGTTGATAATCATTGGAACTTGGAAGCTCATCGGAGATTTGTTGGACTTTTGGCTCTAATTTTAAGTAGTTTAAAGGTTTTCAATGTTTGCATGACGTCGTCCAGTAACCAATTAAAAAAAAATTGAATAGCATGAATTTACTCCTTTATTTCTCGAGTTTCGTGATTCTCTAGTCTCAAATTGACCTTAAAGATAATTACGTGAAACTTAACAAACAAACATTTTTCCAGCCTTTCTGACTTTGTCAGTCGTATTATCTTTTAATTGCGTAGAAACGTAGTGATACTTGGTCTGCTTCTTAAGTCCGTGCTAGATGACGATTCGAAACTTCTATGCCAAACTAAGTATCACGGCTATTGCAGATCAAAATATTAAGGGAGTCATAGTTTGGCCGTAATAATTTGCATTGGGTAGAATCAATGATGCATTTCTAATTTGTTTGTTGTGTCAAAGACAGGTGTAATTCTTAGGTACCAATGATGACTATACTTACGGTAAATTGTATTGTATAAGATATCAAAAAGTCCAACCCTCCTTTCACAAGTTGTATCGAGCTCAGGTGAGATTATTGCGATTACGATCGTCTCGTTCATCGCACCGATTAATACTTTGCTGAATATTCATACGGCGTTTCCTTAAACGCGAGCTCCTTCACCACATCCCCTAAAGTATTCAGCAGAGAGACCACTCCCCTAGTCTCCCAACCACGAGATCGCACGCGAGTGTGCGGTCCTGAAAGCCGGTGAAAAACTCAAAAGTAAAGGACTACCAAGAGTAGGAGAAAAAAAAATAGGCGAAACGAGCCAAGGACGCAAACGAGGCGAAAAAGTTGGCCACACGTTTTTTTTGCTTTTTTAAAGGTGGGAGGGAGCAAACCCAGCGAGCTCATTGCTTGTTGCTTCACAGTGGTCGGCTCTGTGGTTTTTTAACATCCTCGCGTCTGAATCGTCGAGCCGCTGTGCACCTTCTGGCTCATCTCTTTCCTTTCCGGTTCCATACTCTCTCCGTGTATATATACGGTTGTTGGTGATGAGAGGGACAGGGAAGGGAGACATTTTCCACCACTTCTACGAGCCTCCCATCGCATGCAGGTCACGTCCGGTCCTGCTAACTGAGCCTCGATACTCTTGCTCGCGTAACTACTTATAATTGGACCAACTTTGATTGCATTGCCTTTTGAAACCCCTCCTCCGCCCCTTTGATGTATCGATTTTAATTAGCAGTTATACTAACTTCTGAGAGGATGTATGATTGCTTACTGCCATTATTGGTCATTTTTTTTTTTTTTTTTTTTTTTTCATAAAATTTTTCCAAAGCTGTGGTGAAATTTTCCTACTAATGTTGGAGCAAGTATCGTCCAGACTTTTAAATGGTGTATTGAACAGAGAGTATCGAAACCAAGATAATCCTTCAAATATGTGTTCATTGGAATAACATCTCTGTGGGTACTTGAAAGCGTGTATGAATAACTGAGAATTGATCGTACGTCATCCCACTGAGTTTGTCATATTCGTAAAAGCACGAGAGGGAAGAACTAAATTAAAGAAGAAAAAAAAAGTTAAAGGGTTAAATCCACCCCAAAGTTAAAAGGAATTTACTAAAGCTCTGAACCATTAGTTGTTGTTCACTGTATGAATAAAAGCAAATGTTCTGACGCAGATTATAATTTCAACAGTTTTGACAGCTCTAAAGATGTTGTTTACCCTTACTTAACAATTTATTAAACATTGTGTCAATGTATCCATATTTCATGTGGAGCTGTTAGCTCGAAAATTACAGTATTGATCAATTAACACCCCCAGAAATATTTTTATCATTAAATAAAAAAAAAACTCCTTTTTAAGCTTTCTCTAAATCCACAAAAAAAAGAACCCAAATAAGAAAAAAAAACTCACTGACACATACCGTGTCGGACCCATGAAACGATTACACAAGCACGTGCACGGGTATGTAAATATGCCGAGTTTCTTTAATTCCGACGACATCGCGCTCGTGTATATATTTTTCCACCCAGCGGTGAGATTCTGATGAAAGTTCTTCCTTTGACTCGTCGAACGCAAAGAGCAGGGAAAAAATAAAGCCACATAATAACAACGACGATAATGACGAGCATGATAACAATAACGAAACGAGAAGCCCCGAAAATAGGCCGCACGCGCCGCAGGCCAAAGCTTTTCGCTATACTGTACCTATCGCAACCAATGCCACTGCGTCACAGGTTTGGGGCGGAGTGAGAGGGGCCATCGGGAATTCCTTGGATTTCCCTCGCAGTACAGCAAATCTGGAGCGGCCGAGTCGAAAAGCAGCCCCCTCTCGTCTCTATCTCGTGTCGTCATCGCGAGTTCTGTTTTTTTTTTTTTTTTTTTTTTTGGCGAGCTACATTGATACACCGCAGCGACCGCGCCAGCTATTTCCATCGTCGGCGATGTGGTGACGCTGTGACGTACATACGAAAATGCATAAATACTCGCACGTTTGAACGATCAATCAAGGGACGATGTGTGTCCGTATTTTCATAGAGGCATGCAGTGGTGTGCGGATGAGCAAGAAAAATCACAGATGACGAAGATTGCGCCCCTTCCCTCGCAACCCCTCCAACCTCCCGTGGATATGCACACGTTAATGTACGTAATAAATCACTGGCTCTGATGATGGTTTGCGAGTCAATATATCAAGGCGTTTCTGTATTGTTAAACAAACAATCGCTTTGGCCCATACAAAAAGAACGTTGAAAGGCTCTACTTACGTACTTGGACAAAAAACCTACCATTAGGTTTTTGGAAGGCCTCACAATGGATTCATCAAAACTCCATGTAAATTCACAAACTTGTCCAAAGACAAATAAGTGCATCGTCACTTTTCTTAAAATTTGTCTAGTTGAAAGAACGTTTACACTTGCAGATGAAGCTCTTTACATATTGTACAGTGACTATTGGTTTTACACCATTGTGTTTCTTATTTGACACCTTTTATTTTAGAGGTCCTCAACATTATTTCTGTACAAACTTGTAGTTTGTTTTTGTTGCAAAGATATCAAAAAATCAGTCATTTAGAAGCATGTTAAACCACATGCAAACATATGGGTCCACTCGTAATGCATCGCGTGTAAATATACACATTATCACGTACATCGATTGTTTTGCAAATGTGCGTATATATTTTTATACACCCATACCCCATCGAATCCGTAAAGTACCAAAAAAAAAACGCATCATCATTGAATCACTTTGGAATATTAATAAGGACACATTTATTGATTGTATAATCACCCACATCGAACTACGAGCAGTACCCCAGAGCATAATACGATCGCAGCCTCAATAAATTCACCGCCAACGAAGCGCGTATAATAGTATCGATGGTTGGCGTAAGCTGTCAAGAGCTGTGTGTCGGTATACAGCGAAGCTGCCGTTAACGTAAACAGGGTGTTCACGACAACGACGATCATGCGCAACGGTAATTCGACGTGGCGCCCTTCGCTCCCTTTCTTTTGCATTATCCGTAAGGCTGTACTTAGGAAAAGCCCAAACTCTGTAATCCTTTTCAACTTGTCGAGCCGAGTTATTTTCCGTTTGAGAATTGGTATGGATACCCGTGAGCCCATCCTTTGCCATTTTACTTTACACTTACTCGTGCATAATGCCGTTCGCTCGTGACGCGACGTACACGCGTACACATACCTCATTCATAAATATTTACACAAACCAGGTCCAAGAGCGATTTACGTAAATAGTGTTTCGGTTAAAACAGCGAACAAAGGTCTCTCTATCACGGATTGCTTCGTTTCGACGTGTGTTATACCCTTGTAATTATGTTTCTTTTTTTTTTTTTTTTAATTGTTATTGCCTTCGTTTTACTGGGCAAAATGTAGAATCGCGCGCCCGAAGAAAGTATTAGTTTTAAGGATCATTGGTACTTTCAAACATGTATTCTTATTTGTTTTTAACCACATGTGTATGGAAAAACTGTCACTTCTTATAAGTTTTGTATATAATCGTTTGATTGTACATTGCGACTGCAGGTTGTTAGTTTTGAGGGTTGTTGTATGAATTTTTTATTGTGTGCGTAAGAAATGTTCTCAAATTAAATAATCGTTGGTTTTTTTTGTATGTTGCGACTGTTAAGGTTAGGTTTAAGTTTTATAGGTTATGTTTGCCCTAAGAAGAAATGAACCATATTTTTCAATCATAGAAGTTACAAAGAAATGAAAATTGTCATAGTTTATTGATTTAGTTGCCAAATAAATGAGCACGTGTTACAAATAATCGTCATTAATCGTATACGAGCGTATGAGAATGATATCGCCATATTTACACCGTACGAGCCGTGTGAGACGTCACAACATCTGCGTGATGTAAATGGCATCTCTATTGCGATGACTAATTACACAATTGTTATAGATACCCACGTATTATTATTGTTATAATTATTATTACACAAACTTCTATTGCAATTGGAAAAGCTAATTGTTATTGAAACTAAGCAATCCTGTACAATATTTCAAAAATGACCCAAACATTTTTCTGATGAAAATCTTTAGTTTTACTGTGTATAAAAAGAGCTTGAAACTGGGCCTCAGCTATTTTACATCAACACACATACAAATACGCGTATACGCCCCATACGAGTATACAGGTACTTACACGTAGACATGCGAGCGCAATTTCACCCACACACATGCCAACTTGAATCCACTTTTGGTACTTGAACATAGACCAGAGCAATTTGGTCGCATGCGGCACGAAATAGCAAAATTGTCCAGCGTTTTACTGACCACTTATAAGAGCTTCTGGAGTTGGAAAAAAAAAATAAATAAATAATAGTAATAAGGATGAACAAAAGTAAGACAGAACAATATAACTATTACACAATGGATAAAACACAAAAATACAGACGTAGAAGAAGAAGCTCATACAAGTACACACTTACACGTACCAATAAAGGAAAGAGACGTTCCCCTCATAAAGTAATAATTATGATTATAGAGTTAAAAACTAATTATAATGTAATGAAAAAAAAAAAAAAAACTAATAATTATTAATAAATAACGTAATCTATTATCAGGAGATTCAATCAAATTTCAATATCGCCCGGTATTCAATGATATTATATCTATAACGACTAGTTAATTCATTATAATACCGAGAACAACGAGCACACGTTAACGCGTCCAACTATACGTAAACAATGTATACACACAGCCGGACTGCTGATATTTGAGTGCATCTCCTGGAGCGCCTTTTTTACAGTACTTGTAAATTATATAGATTTTTTTACGACTTAATGGTTCACGTTGAAGTTTTCAATAGTTTACGCATCGTCTCGAGTGTTTTCTTTACTCATTAAGGATACGTCTAACTGTAAGCGGAATTCAATGCTATAATACGTAAATTTAAAGGAAAAAAAAATAGTTTCAATGAAAACAATAACTACCTCGTGCAGAGAATATTCGACAGATAGATAGAAATAAAAGACGATCTGCGAACGAAATGTGGAGCACAAGTGTAATTTAAAGAAAATAAAAATAGAATTGTTGTATCTTTGGAGAGTGTGAAAGCGTAAGGGATGGAGTGGGAGCGTGTGAATTGCGACATGCAAATGTGCGAAAGGATAAAAGCCGTATACGCGAGGCGAGAACGTGAGTGATGTAATTGTTGTCGGAGTGACGCCGCTCTCGCGCGATATTCGGGACCTTTATTCGTATTCGTATTATAATGTACTGTAATTTTTAATCGCGAGCGGAGATCACAGTATGTGCAGTGCGTACACATGTATCACGTAACGAGTATAAAAAAGAGAGAATAAGTGAAATAAAATTATAGAGTGTCAGAGAAGTAAAGGATGAAAGTTGGTACACACGCACATATGCTTTTTGATTACCATGTACGCTGCGGCCAATCTGATTTTTGACGTAAGCAGTGGATCCTGGCAATTAAAATCAAGTAATGTATTTATTTTAATAACAGGTGCAAAGTGAAATCATATTTATTTTTCCAGTTTTTTGGTTTCCACCTCCAAACATGTTGTTAGAAGAGCACGAATACCGAGAGAGGTAAAGAAAGTATAATAACGCGATGAGATACGTACGAAAAAAAAGTTAAAATGAAAAATTATTTAGAGATAGGAAAAAAAATGCTATCAAAGCCTGTATGCCCACAACCTTTTCCAAAATCCTCTTGCTTAATTCAATGTATCCATCACACGACAACGTTATCATTCCATTCGCGGCACGAGCAATAAACAACAGGGTGAGTTGGTCGATAAATAAGGGCGTGGAGAGAGCCATAAAAATAAAATATCGTCGTAACCATAGGCAGGTACGAAAAGGAGCCAAGGAAAGGGAAAAAAAACACCTGGAAAGTCAACAAAACAAAAAAAAAAGGTGGAGGGGTCTCCTGGATCGGAACAAAAGGGAAAATGGAAAACGGCCCGGCAACCCGGGGATTCCCCCTCTTAATTGCCTTCGGCGCTCCGCCACCTCCTTTATACTCCCGAGCCGGTTTTTTCCCTCTCTCTATTTCTTTTTCTTTCCATTCCCTGGATACTCATTTTTTTGCACCCCCTTCCCTTTCTTTCGCTCTCACCTCCAACATTCCTTTTATGGACTGTCTATACGCCCTTAGACTCCACGCTCCTCGCAAGATTTGCACATTTCGACCAGCATGATGTACACAATCAGTTCCCGCCCTCCCGGTAAACGCGTCGACGCCTATAGAAATAGAAGCGAGCATTTGCGGTGGGATCGCGCCTGTGTTCGGAATTGCTTGGGCGGACACTTTCGTGAATGATAGGTAAACGCGCGTGTCGAGGCTCGATTCGTGCGGAATATTTACGAACATGGATACGTTACGTGAGAAAAGAGCGTTTTGTTTTTCGTTAAATTCATCGAATAATGCATTAAAATTTCCACCAATTTGGCTTGACTGGCGAAAAAAATATTAGCGAAGCAACTAAAGTATCCGAATTTGGATGTGGAAGCGTACGAGGGTGTTTTTCTCGAATTTTAGCATCGCTTGGTTCCTCGCGTTCCGGAGAAATCATTCGACTGACTGGAAAACAAAAGCAACCGAAGAGTCCATCACTCGTTATATTCCTGAAAAACTCGGCTCTTTCGGCAGCAGCATTACTTACGGGCTGTACATTGTCTGCTCGCTCGGTGAAGTTCCGATGGAAGCTTTCCTTTTGTCACCGGAAAATTGCACTCTTGCACAACCAGCTCCACCCCCGCGCCAGGTTATCTCGACGACTCGCGCAGCGCGTGTAAATCCTGCAGCATGGGCTTAGCGATACGAAAAAGGACTAAACTTTTTTTCTTTTTTTAGGGCACCGAGTATACGTAGATGGGCACAAAAGGGAGGGGATGGGAAAATATCGGGAAACTCACCCTTTTCGCAAGTTAGGTATACTTTGAACATCAGCAAGTCATGCCTTTTTTCGAATACACGCTTCACTTCCGCAATATTGTGAAATGCATGCTGGCGTCTCATTTTTGATGCACCTGCGTGCACGATCGATGGACACATTTTTTTTTATTCGTTCCTCAGAGATGTCTTATATGGAAGTTTGAGGAGAAGAGACACTGTCGTGGAACGAACGAGAGCAGGCGGCAAATCAATACGAGTACGGTTATGGACTTTAGCTGGTACTCGCGCACACTCGGACCAAAAATAATAGTAATAATTATGATAGGAGTTAGAAGTAGCGTTGCTAAAAAAGCAAATCAAACGATGGCATAGCAGCGAATTTTAAAGTATACATCACGACCAATAAATTATTTATTAGAGAAATAACGAGAAAGTATCGAGTATGAAAATAATACGTAGATGATAAAATTTCGCACATCTCACGAAAAATTTTTTCGTACAGCTAAGCAAGATTCTCGTCAGATTCGAACGTGCGCAATACATGTTGTACCGGGTGAAATAAAAATGCTAAGCAGCAGTCCTGCTGAGCAGAGATACGTACATCCGCGCGTGCGTGCTCTTGCGAAATTGAGTTTGCCGAAGTCGCCTGTTTATACATGTATTACAATAAAAAAAAATAAAAAAAATCAAAGGATCGAGGACGTGCTACGTATATTAAATATAACTTATAGTAAATAAATAAATAAGCATACGAACATGAATAGTATGAAATACAAAAATAATAAAGAATATTAGGTACATAATTGTTTAATGAAGATTCTCTAACAACAATTGTTGTGTGGTACTCAAATCATCAGGATGGCGTAAAATATAGACAAAGTTATTAGTATCTTGAATTTAAAAAATTGTATAACGAATACTTAAAAAAATACACGCCCCCCCCTTTAATCCATGAGTTAATAAAATCAAGGGACTTTCTTCAGTACACGTGATGTACAATATTACTGTAACATATACGGTATTAAAAGGATGCATATAACTCTATACGTAAAACAGAAATCTATCGATCAATAAAACTTATCATGTAGCTTGTTGTTACCAACGTGACCTAAACAAAATGTTAATACGGAGGCACTAGATTGAAATTGGATCCACAATCTGAAAGGATGGGAGTTGAAAGGAGATATCTAAATAGTACATCAGGCTAGTGTGGGTGTTGTGTAAACTGTCCGCGAAACAGTAAATTACATTCTTATTATTAAACTCTTTTTTTTATGAGAGCTGATACATTATCATTATTTCTTCACTTTTTTAGACTTTGATTATAATACATTTTTGAAGTATAACCGAGTGGTACTGTTGGTATGAATCTTGTGGTCCTGTGTTTGCATTTTGTAATATTTTAAAAATAGCAATTATAAATTATTTCATAGGTAAGGTACGTCCGTAAGCAAAACCTGTTATCTCATGCCCCTGATTTCTGTCATACATTTGCCTTTTGTGAAATAAACTCAAGTATCATTGATACGCCCAAACAAAAACCAGTCACAGGTAAAGTTAATTCTAATTTAATAACATTTTAATAACATATTATAGCAGATTGACGAATAAATATTATTAAAAAACTCTTTAAATATTTACAAAATGTTTTGAAAACATACGAAATGTCTGCTAATTTTCCGGATTGTGAATAACTCTTAAACTCCTTACACGTTGATTTCTATGATAATATTGTATTTACTATCTGACAACACCTGAAGTAAGTTTTATTAATGTTGTTAAAACTTATAAAACATTACTTAAATTATTCGAAAAAAAAGAAATAACTTAGTTTCCAAAATTAGAAGTTACCATCTAGATGGTAACACCTAATGATTACATTGTGTTAATGTAAATAAATATGTAAAAAATCTAAAAATAATTCGGAGGTACAAAAAAGCAGTTGACATTTTAGAAGTTTAAAAAAAAAATTGGGGAAAGTTACTTCCGTAATAAAAAATCTTTTTAATATTTCTTAAACAATTTTATGACGCTATCTCTCGCTATCACTTAGAGTCACGTCTTTCAAGATCCATACATCCCCTTCTCTTCTTTGAGTCTTTTTTTTTAACGTCCACTTGTTGGCCTAAAAAATAAACACGTAAAAACCAGGAAAAAATCATAAATTCCTTCAGAATTGCAATTTTTAGATAAGACAACACACGTACCAACGGTACTATGGATGATTTACCTAAGGAGTTTATGTAGCATCAAGTACCCAGTATGACAAGCGAAGATAAACACGCAAACGCTCAGACTCATGTAGATTGGGGAGTAATTGTATTCATTCTCTTTTAAACCTAGTGTGCATTTTAAATGATATCGCATGAGCTACTGAAACTAAAATGTCATTTGATTTGTTTCTGTCACCGCACTCATCAGGCTATATAAAGCAAAATCGATTACCCTCGGATGTACACATTTAGATAACTGTAAAATATTTAGATCAACAAATATGTACTTTGACTCTTGTAAACTTCTTTTATGTAAAGAACTTTTGACTGAATCTATTATTTATTACTATTCAAGGTGAGACTCAGTCGTTTTTACATGGCAAATCACGACGAAAGATGACGATTTTCCCATGAGAATTTACTGTACATAGCCAAATTTCATCAAACTAAACGTAGTACTTAGTTTCAAAATTACTGATTACTTTCAGTATTAAATAAACATATCGTCACCCTTTGTATACGTAGTTTTTCTGCTATTTAGAAATTCGTACCCTAAGAAAAGTAAGTAAAAAACTTCAAAGCATTACTAATACTCATTATTTGATTAACCTGATAAACTAACCATCCCACAAGACTTTTCCTTAACAATATTGCATTAAAAAAACTACAATGCGGTCTCCTGCTGTGATAGTTGCAAATTATTTATACAGCGCGATGAATAAATTTATAACACCAATCTATCATCTTACTTTTTTTTACCTCTCTCGGAATTGCGTAGCAAATAAAATACGGAGACTTACGTAAATAATACTATTAAAAGTAGACCTTATGTAAGGTGAATGTTTTAATTATCGGTCACTTCATTGTTTGTACAGACCTTAGATATATTTTTAATGAATAACAAGGTAAGAAAAGAATGATTTTTTGGTACCCCAATAACAATTTATTCATGTTTGAAAAAAATTTATATTAAGATGTAAAAAAAAATGTTCGATAATTGGGATATTCACCTTACATTTTTTTTTACACGCTCGCTATAGCTTACATAATTTTTGATACGATATTTTTGTTGTTTCGATTCGATACTTAAATTAAAAGTTTTACTAATGTAAAATTCATAATTGTAAGTAAAAAACAATAGAAAATAAATTGAAACAAATTTTCTTCTGTCAATGGAAAATCTGGACTTATAAGACCTAAAAGTGTACATCAGTAGTTAACAAGGCTTACTCTGTTTTTCCAATGTTGAAATCACTTTGTACCAATTTCGTATTTGTTCTAATATAAACACTGTTGTATCAAACAAGTTCATCAATTGTGATCTTAATCCCCTCATTTTGTAATTATTGTATTCTGTCTTTTGTTATGTCATAAAATTCATAAAGCCATTGTCCAGATGGTCTATACCTACATCTAAGCACACATTTCCACAGAGATGTACGTCGATCGTGTTAAGTACGTGCTACGTGCATACATCGTTGAGATCGTCATTCTCAAATTTAATAGTATTGTATTGGCTCTCGAACTTGGGCTATTAACTAGTGATAAATCGTGATTTAGGGACAGGTGACTTTGACTCAGCCAGCCCACCTATCGATACATAAATTTACTAGTTACATATATGATTATCAAACGAAAATAACAAAAGATTTCATCTCACTTAATATAAAGTTTTTGAAAATAAAAATCAAATACAACACATAGACACATTACAAAATACGCACGAATGAATTTTGCGTGACAAATAAGAAATATCACTTCGACATAAAATTATATCATTATTACTAAGCCATTTAATACAACTTACGAGTATAATTATAAATTGTAAAAATTACATTTGTATCTATTGGAAGAGTATATTGTAACTAAGGGTTTGATTATACGCATAAGCTATAAACTTAAATGATTTACGAATACATGAAACGTTGCTGATTCTCGTAATTAAAATAATTATATGAATAAAAAAGCTTGTAAGATAATATCGAAACTACTGACGGTGTTGGTAGTAATTATAATAAAAATAATGATGATGGTTACAGTAGTGGTGGTAATGATGAAGATTATGGTGATGATGATGATGATAATGTTAATAAGGATAACGATAAGGACAGTGATGACGAACTGTCACATGTTTATGTACATATATTGTACGGTGATCTGAACACTGCGTTAATCATAAGCTTTAGCTGGTTTGTAAATAAAACTATTTGACTCTTTAAATTTATTCAATTCAAGTTGTTACCTTATTTCTTTTTTAATCAAATGTTATTAGTTAGTTAAGGTTTATAGAAAAGATTTACACTAACAAATACTTTTTCTCAAAGCTTCTTATTTTTCCAGCGAATAATGAAAACTTATCACAGGATAAATTTACTTTTAAATTGAACCGACAACGTAAGTTGTTAAGTTTCTTGGAGAGGAGCCAAAGTAGAAAACTCGTAACTGACGGTAAAGGGCCAATTATTCAGATACACGAGTCAAGACTTGTTACATTAAACATGAGGAAAATTGTTTGGGATTTTTAAATGAACCCCGTAAATTTTAATAATCTGGAAGGTGTAAACTGAAATTATATTCTTTTATTATATTTCATTTAATGTCCATAATATTTAAATTCTAAGTAATGTTATGTATATTCCATGTTAACATATTGCACATATTAATTAAACTTTTTGTTGCTTGCAAGGACTGCGCTTTTTTCCTTTAACTGTTTGATGTGATAGTTTTTGTAAATAAAAATCACTCGTGATGTCAACGAATCAAGCTTCTGATGAAATGTTATAATACTACATCCGTCCTGGGTTTATTTTTCCTGTGTTCTTAGCTGTTAATTCAGCTACTGCCTCTATCGTTTTCCACCCTTTGTCAATTCTAAGACTCTCTGATATATTATTCTGTTCTTTTTTCTTTTTTTTTTTGATATAACTGTTGTTTCAGTCTATTTCTACTTACAGGGGAAGGTGGTCTAAGGCGAGTATGTTAAAGTTTAGGGCCCAGAAAGTTTAATATTTTTATGATGATAACAGTTTTTTATTTTATTTTTTTTTTTTGATAGAAGACACATCGAATCTTAAAATAAACAAAAAATATTATGCCATTGTCTATTCATTTATGATGTATCATTAAAAAAAAAAAATCCTTCCAAAAACTACTTTGTTTTCGAGGCGGCCAAAAGCGGGTAGGCACGAAAGTGAAGAAAATTATATGTTTTGCTCAATCATTTAAACTCAGCAACCCGCTTTTCCCTACCCACGTTCAAGACAAAACGTCAATATTTTTGGGTCAATTAAACTTCGATGGGCCCAAATTGCTCGTTTTTCATAAGTTGTTGTGCAAAGCTTTCAAGAATCTCTCCTTTCCCTCTTTTTTTTTCTTTTTTCAAATCATAGGTTTTTGATTTGCTTAATCGTAGAATACAACTAAGTTTTTTTAACTGCAATTATAATTATTAAATTTTTATTTATGAGTATAACTTTTTATTCAAAATTCAAAATTAAATTTCGTATCTAAGTTATAAACGACAACTATCATGTTATCACTTGCCATAACAATTTTTTTGTCGTATAGAACGAAAACATATTTGGCTTAGTTACTGTTGGATACAATTTTTTTATATTATCTAAAAACTAAGATGCAATAGTATTTTTGCATCCTTTTTGGAATTTGTATTAGCAAACTTCTATAAAAATCAAGGCAATAAAAGTATAAGCCTACAATTTTATTGACCAAAAGTAAAATCATCATGTAATCTCGTTCGTGTACAAAAAAAAGCAGAGCTGCGCCAAAGTAACTGTTTTTTTATTTTAAAATTAAGTACTGTATTTTCTTATCTCGATTTTAAAAGACTCTTTAATTTATTAATTCTTAACAATATTGCATTAAAAA